>JAPYZN010001688.1:0-20561 GCA_030522865.1 Psyttalia lounsburyi | reverse complement strand
TGTTGAATGATACTCAAAAACGAATTGCAAATTTCTTTGTAAATACTTTGGTCAATTTGAAGGCCATCATGAGATATAACTGGCGGAGAAATAGTCTTATGGTATTGATTTATTGCAATGTATCGATGATGACACATCGCTTGAATGTTGGAAACTTTTTTATTCTCATTTTTGATTTCAAATGATTTCATGTGATTTCAAAATTGATTTCATTCTGAAGCAACAGTGATTTCACCTATGAAGCCCCTCGCAAATTCATCAATTTTTAATTTTTGTCATTTTCAATATTAAAAAAAAACAAATGTCTAATTGGTAACAATCGAATGATGTCTTATATTAAAATAAAAATCAACGACTGTTTATCGGAGCAATTGTTCCCGTAAAAATGCAATAAATTTCCAAGACATGAAAAAAATAAACGTTTTAATTTTTAACATACGTTTCCATGTAATTTCCCTCGAAATTAAACCGATTAGCGATTGACGTCAAACAAATACAAACTCCCCATTTGCTTATCAATTCCGATAATCCTCCCCCCTCCCCTGGGAAAAAAATAAAAAAATAAATGTTCTCCTTCACCTCAGCCAGAACAACAGCAGTTTCAAAAAGCCGATAAAAATAAACCTATTACTTATACGAATTCTGATAAATAAAAATTAACAATGCAGTTGTATCAGTTGTCCGTACATTCTGTCAAGTTTCTGAATATAAAAATGTCTCGGTGAGAGCGATAAGAGCGATAGAACGGGGCCAAACATTTGCCCGGTGTCTCGTTGCCGGCGGGCGGCGAGGGGGGGTTGAGAATGTTAAAAAAAAAAAAGAAAAAAATGCACAAAAAATAAAAAATAAATAACTACGATAAGATTCAGTATCTCCTGAGAAACCCCGAGCGTTTTATATGTGACACCAAAGTCGTCTACTCCGGTGCCCGGGAGAGGCCTCACTCTAGACCGACTGAGACCACTCAATGTACATTTTTTTTTTTTTTCTGACTCACACAAATGCCGAGTGAGTATGAGCATTCATGCACGTGGGGGCCGCCGGTTTTTGCCTCGGAATGGAGATAGCTATTTTTAATGAAGCCCTGTATTCCCTTCCTCCCACCCCCGCGAGCCCACCCCTCCCCCGGCCCCAACCCCCGCGCGCCAGGCCTAGGGAACTGCGACTGGCCGAGGCCCGATAGCGTCCTCGGACCACTCTATCTCCATCTCGTCGGTCAGATACTTTTAATATCGGAAACATTCCGCGCTCGCTATTTCGCGATACCACCCGCGGGAGGGGGTGGAACGGCGACTGGTGAAGGAGATTCTGTTGGAAGAAAATATTTTCTTGCAAATTTTTTGAAAACTCTGGGGGAAACATTTCAAACTCCCACTCGGGCTAGGAAATATTTTCACAGAATTGAATTTTCATTATGACAAACACTTTCTCGCGATTACCGCAATTTATTTTTATTAATTTATGGGGATTTTTTAGATTTGAAATTTAATTTTTAAAATTTTTTTTTTGGGGTGAGTGAGACGGTCCTAATTTTTTGGATTCTCAATTTAATTTTATTCGGAGGGTAGTATAATTGAATGTGTGAATTTGATTTTGGAAAATGGATTTTTTCAATAATTGAAATGGCTGTTGAGTTAATTAAAAAATTGGGGGTATTTTTACCGCGAATTTTTTGTAATTTTTACGAAACTGTTGAGCTAGTTTGAGGGCGTCCGTAATTGAGCTGTGACTTGGTGCCTCCCCCCCCCCCCCCCCCCCGGGTCCCACAGTTGACCGGAAACTCCAGTCTTTCCCCCCCGCGATAAAAATCCACCTCGATGGGATTTGTGGGATGATTTTTCTCGGTGGAGTTGAATTTTTTATCCACACGGTATGCCAATGCCTTCCGGCTCTAAATGAAGTATCCCCGTTTACTCTCGAGTGCAGAGGGGATCGGATATCCTATCCTCTGATCTAGAACCAACAGCAATTAGCTCCGGGGTCAAGGTTCGAGTGAATCAGTGGGCGTTTCGATTTGATGACGAGACGAGTCAACAAAAACCCGCTCAAAATCCGGGGAATTTACAAAAAAAAACCTAAAATTTGTCGTGTGCCTCGAGAGTAATTCCCCAAACAATTTCCTTCACTCCTCAATCATCCAAAATAAATTATCCCCCCAGTACTCCAATTACGAGACCACTCAGACCACTTCAGTCCAATTTTCTCCAATTTTTAATTCTGGAATATTTAAACAACAAATGAATAATTTAATCTGGTAACTAAAAATCCTGAAATCACCGATTGACCTTTTTCTGATTGATTAAAATTCTCTGACCCCGTTTATTTATTATAAAAATTGATGAAAAAAATGACAATTTATTTCTCAACTTGGATTAACAATAAAATAATTGTTGCAGAATAAAATCGATGGTATTCGTTCTCCTCATACGCTGGAATAGGTGGAATAAAGTGAAAATGTTGTCGATTAACACGTTGTTTGTATAGGCCAATGTATAATAACAGGTTGCATAGGTACCCATTTGTATCTCGAGGAGGGCATCTCGGGTTCGCTTATATACCGCTGTGGTTTCGTACACGTGGGGTTGAGATCAGGGTGAGCCCGAGCCCGACGATAGCGAGCGAGATGGAAGGTTATGTGGTCGAGGAAAGGAGAATCCTCTTTTTTTTTCGCTCCCTCTCCCTCCCCCCCCCCTCCCTCTCTTTCTCTCTCTGGGTTCTCCTCTCGATCCGCTTGTATGTGTGCGAAAGTTTAAAAATTTGCAGTATCGCCATTGGATCACGAGCGTCCTCCTTCTTTCTTCCTCCGCACCTGGCATCGTGATCTACCTCGGGGGGGGAGCCAATTCCCTTCTCACTCGACTCCATCTCACTTTGGAGGAGTAATAAAGGGCTGGTGGGAAAATTATATTTGAATTACTAATTGAAATATTCTCCGCTAATTCCTCTTCTATTCCCTTTTATTCCGTTGGAGACGATTTTTCAGGCAGTCCTCCAGGAAAATTCTGGGGATCTTTGAAAATTGTTTATTTATCAATTTTCTTCTGATCGTCCAACTCAATTCGAATCAATTCTATTTAAAATTAATATCCCATCGGAGTTCGCTTAAAAAATTACCCTCAATTATTTATTTAATTTAATTCCAATTGTTGTTTATTCGGCGAAAATTACGAGCTCGAGGTGATTAATCAAATTAATAGACCGAAAAGAATGAAATTTTGCGAAATTCTTTTGAAAAATAATTGAAACATTAATCCCTCAAATTAATCGCCAAATAAGAATCTCGGGAGAGACGGAGGAGGACAGCATCCACTCATACGTCCTGTGTGTACACGGATTGGTTAAGGTGAAACGTGAGGCTTGCGCTGTACCGACGGTATAGGTGGGGGACAGAATGATCCTTGCCGTCGATATCGTAAAAATCGCGGGAGTTAAAAAAAATCCTGGGGAGAGAAAAAAATATCGGTTGGGTGGGGGCGCAGGGGGGGGGGGGGGAAGGGTGAGAGGGCTCTCTGCGCCTCTCTCTACTCTCCTCCTCTCCTCTCATAACTTACACGTTGTGTACTGATCGTCCTGGCAGGCTGTGGCCGCGAAACGACGCGAGGAGTCGCCTTATGCCCTTATCGATGATCGTCATCTCTTATTCCACCGCAACTCGAGTGCGGGGGGTTTGCAAACCTCAACCCGGGAGAAGATATCCCCGATTCAACTCAACGCGGGTTCAGAATCTTCTTTTTTTTATCTCCATTATTTTTTTTTTTTTTTGCCCTCACATTTTATTTGATTTCAATTTATTTCGTCACTTTGGAATTTATTTATTCATCTGCAGTCGCAACTTTTGGCCACAATTATTTGCCATTTTATTCATTTTTCAATAGAATTTTTCAAACAGGGAAAATTTAATTAACAAATTTGTTGAGTTAAAAAAATTCACTTGTCGTTTTTTAATTGATAAAATTATTTAGAAACATTTAGTCCCAGTTAAATAATCAATTTAATCAATAAAATAGTGGTGGATAGTTGTAGTTGTATTGATTGATTGATTATTTTGAAAATTGTTGGTTAAAAATTGAAAAATCCATTGACAAAAATTGAAGATAACGAAATTTTATACAATTTTTTTTATTTCAAGTGTATTGACAATCCCTCATTCTCCTTTTTTTTTCACTCTTCTGCCCCGAATACTACTGTTATATTCACGAGAATTTCCCTGAAGAAGGGGGTGGCGAGGGGGGGATGAGGTGGCGGTGACTGGCGGTGGCGACCGCGTGCACTTCGCGATAAGCCACCCCTGCCGCCGCAGAGAGCCAGCTACCAACTTTCAGGGGGTTGTATCAAGCCTTCATTCATTCCACCTTATCCCCCTCCCCCCCCAGCCCACCCCCAACATCTCTCGATTCTACGAATTTTCGTTTCGTCATCTTTCGTTCATTCGTGGCTTACTATTCATTCGTCGAAGCCGAAAAATAACAGAAATGTCAATTAATAATATTTTTTATCAATCCAGTGCTTCCATTATTTAATAAAAATTCTGGAATTTGCAACTATCGAAGGGGGAAATTATTTTCGTAAAGAAGGTAAATTTAGTAAAGTTAATAATTGATTTGAGAGTTTTGCTGAATTTATCGGTCGGCGATTGGGATTATTGAAAAAAATATTGTAGAATTATTAGTTTAATAATGCAATAAATAATCTCCCGTCTCAGTGCTCAATTGAGTATTTTCGTTGAGTGAAAATTGACGCATATTTTCACATCCCCCTTCGCATATTCCCGACGGAGTATCATTTTTTTTTTCCTGCCCTCGGCATCGACAGGAAGAAAAATAAGAGTCGCTCTTATCACACAACTGGGGTGTAACGACGCCTCGTTATTAATCGGTGTTGAAGGTACCAAAACAGATAGGGGAAATGGGGGAAGTGTAGGGATGGCGCGTTGTTACTTGGTTCGGTATGTACGTTTTACCACTTTTGTAACAGTGAAAACACTAATACATGGGGTGATTCTCCCCCGTTTATGTACGATTTTCTATCTGAGAGGGTATAACGTACCTATTTCCGTATCGGCCCACTACTACCGATACCGAATGAAATCGGAGGTGCATTCTCATACCTCGCCAGTACTCTCTCTTACTCTTATTCTGTATTACCGCTTTTCCGATGGCTCCTCGAGGGGTGAGGACGCGAGGATACCGATGATTTATTCGCTTTATCTCTCTCGCACTTGAAAAAAATCAGGCCAAGATTTTACACTGCGTTGACAATTTTTTTTTTCATTTCATTACAATTAATCTCAACTTTTTTATTCGAGCATTAAAAAAAGGGGTATTTTTTTGTGTGAACAAAAATTGATACAGAGAATTTATAAAATCAAGGGTTTTTTTGGCAGTAAAAATAAATTGTCAAACTTCGTTATCAGACAATTAATTATTACTCTATTCGACGAATAGCCCAGTTAAATAATTCCTCGGTTGTTTATATTTTTTATGGATATCTAAATTATAATTTCGATGAGGAGAAAATTGAAGAAATGGGAGAATTGATTTTCGATTAAATTCGACAATCTCTCGTTTATCACGAGTGTCTCGATAAAATACAGTGGCAGGACGTAATTTCTTAGCAATCAAGTAAAAGAAGACTTGGACAATTTACGTTCGACGGGGGAAAAAGGGGGGGGGGTACCGAAAGTAGGATGTTCTAATATCACGAACTTTATCAGCGAAGGTAGACACCAGTGCTTGCCAAAACGAGCTTTTCATCGAGTCGTTAGTTAGGTCGCAACTCCACCTCTTACCACCAGCACCAAAAATCCGAGGGGAAAGGCGAATGAGACTTATCGCCACTTAAAAACCGACACTCGCTCTGTGCTAATGCGAAAGATCGGGCATTCGTTCTGCATCACCGTATAGTGTGCTCGGGGCTTATCGAGCTGGCTTCAAATTCACGAGACTGCCTTCGCTCCCGAGAATTATCGCAATTGAGCTCTTTTTTAAAATAAATATTAATTTTTCATTTCTCAATTTTTAACATAAAAAATGGGCATTTTTAAATCTTCTGATCAATCGCATTTCTTATGAGCAAATCAAGGTTACTCCAAAGTTTATTTAAAGAATAAAATTCCTGGTCAATTCAATTTCTTTTACGGAACTGAAGATTAATCCAAATTTTATAAAAAAAATTAAATTCCTAGTCAATTTTTAAAAAATAAAATTTCTGGTCAATTTAATTTCTCCTACGCACCTCAAGATTAATCCAAATTAAAAGAAATTCAATTAAATTCCTAGTCAATTTAAAAAAAAGAAATTCTGGTCAATTCAATTTCTCCTACGCAACTGAAGATTAATCCCAATTTAATTAAAAAAATTAAATTCCTAGTCAATTTAAAAAAAAAAATTTCTGGTCAATTCAATTTCTCCTACGCAACCGAAGATTAATCCAAATTTTATTAAAAAAATTAAATTCCTAGTCAATTTAAAAAAAATAAAATTTCTGATCAATTTAATTTCTGCTACGCAACTCAAGATTACTCCAAATTTGATATAAAAAATAAAATTCCTGGTCAATTCAATTTCTCCTCCGCAACTGAAGATTAATCCAAAATTTATAGAAACAATTAAATTCCTAGTCAATTTAAAAAAAATAAAATTTCTGATCAATTTAATTTCTCCTACGCACCTCAAGATTAACCCAAATGTCATTAAAAAAATCTTCAAAAATAATTATTGTCAAATGTTTTGAACTAGAATAATTTTTCTTTAACGAAAAAAATGTTTTTTTGAGAAAATCCTCTTGAAAACCGGCTCGACCAAAAGCTCATTACTAAGTGAATCAATAACTGATACATTATCACAACTCTGAAAGGATAGATGAGTTGAGGGTAGACGAGGTAGACGTGGGTGGATGGGGCAGCTCATCTCCGTCGTCGGACCCGACGAGGGATGGAGCGAGTGTGAGAAGTGGAAACGGATCGCGATGAGAGAGCTTGGATACTTGCTGGGACAACTCAGTTCACTTTACCACGGGCTGGGGTGGGCTTCTCTGCGCCCCCCACCCCATTTCTCCCCTCACCGATTTGCACAAGTATATTGAATTTATTGAGATGAGCCTAGGGATAGCGACCAGGAGGATATTAGCTGCCTACCAGCCATTCCGACGTTATATCCATATAACCACTGGCCTCTCTCTTACTCCTTTTATCAGACATTCTCTTATTCACCAGGGCATTTATTAAGATCTCATTGTTGATTTATTCCAATGGGTTATTTCAACTGATCTCCCGCATTTTCACATTTTTTTTTGTTAAATTGAAGAACGGGAAAATTTTTAAAATTGATTCGCCAGTGGGAGTCTGTGTCCTATTGAGGGATCAACGACCCCATGTATGTCATGGAGACTTCATCCCCAGACACCAGAGGACACGAAATAATAACCGAAGTTTTTTTTAATTTATTGTACGCAATTACCCATTGAAATAAATCCGGAAATGTTACTGGATTCAAGTTAAAAAAACCGTAATGACTGATTTTTAATCGTCGATTACTGAAAATCCATGGAGTGAATCTGAGAAAGGTCTCCTTAGTCTTAAAGATATTTTTTCAGCCTCTAAAATGAGCGCTGACTCGTCCAAATCGGGCTATTAAGTCCGTAGATATGAATTATTTAATCTGTCCCATTTTACCTCGTCTTATCTTTTGTATGACGATAATTTATTAAATCTAATAATTATTTTTATTCTGTTCCAGGTAAGTGTTGAAAGCCATCGTCCACGCGTAACCGCAGACCAAGTAAGTCCCCAAGACCCCCAAGAATCCCCCTGAAATGACAGGCATATGCCAGCAACGAGGTGAAAGAGGCTGCTGAGTGTGTGACCCGAGGAAAATATCCCCCGGTACACCTCTTCAACCCTTATCAGCCAAAAGCCAGCCTCGCTCCCGCAATTCAACCTCCAACCCCTTCAAGATTACACATTCACCCCCTGCCACTTCCGAAAAAAAAAAACGTTAATTAAGCATTTATTCCGCTCGTCCCCAGCAGACAAAAGAGTAACGGCTGCACATCAAGAGCATCACAAGACGCTCCACTCACGTTACAGACAGCAGATAATATTTTACATCCCTAGGATCGATAATAAGCGAGTTTTCAGTCCTTGGAGCATTAAACAAATTTTTCTCCCTTCAAGAAATGTTTTTTCTCCCCTGAACGACGAAAAAATTGTTTTTTTCGTCGCGCCCGATCTCTCGTTTTTAGTTTTTTAGACAGTTGTCAAAATGACAACTGTCCAAAAAAATACTTTATTGTCCCAGGACTGAAATCCCTATTTTGTCACGCGGACTGAAAAACCGTAAATTTTAGACACCCGTTTCCCAAACGTCTTCTCCACCCCCTAAACCGAAGACAATCATCAGACACTTGCCGTCAACTCGAGCTAAAAACCACGTTTACAATCCTAGGACTTAAAACACACTTTTTACATCCCTAGCCCTAAAAATACACTTTTCATAAAATAGTTGAATTCCAAACTGAAGCCTATCCCTCACAAGTCAGCCTCACTCTCGCGATTGAGCCTTCAACCCCTCCGATGTTACTCATTAACCCCCGGGGGTCTGCCAAAAAAAAAAATCTTAATTGGGCATTTATTCCGCTCATCCTCGGCAGACAAAAGAGTAACGGCTGCACATCAAGAGCATCCGAAGACGCTCCTCTTACGTTACAAACACCAGATAATATTTTACATCCCTAGGATCGATAATAAGCGAGTTTTCAGTCCTTGGAGCATTAAACAAATTTTTCTTCCTTCAAGCAATTTTTTTTCTCACCTGAACGACGAAAAAAAATTTTTTTTTCGTTGCGCCCAATCTCTCGTTTTTGCCTAGGGACGAAAAAATATTTTCTATCTATTAAAGCCGACTGTCAAAATGACAACTGTCCAAAAAAATACTTTATTGTCCCAGGACTGAAACTCCTATTTTATCAGGCGGACCGAAAAAACCTAAATTTTCGACACCTGTTTCCCAGACGTCTTCTCCACCCCCTAAACCGAAGAAAATCATCCGACACTCGCCGTCAGCTCTCGCCAAAACCCACATTTACAATCCTAGGACTTAAAAAACACTTTTTACACCCCTAGCCCTAAAAATACACTTTTCATAAAATAGTTGAATTCCAAACTGAAGCCTATCCCTCACAAGTCAGCCCCACTCTCGCGATTGAGCCTTCAACCCCTCCGATGTTACTCATTAACCCCCGGGGGTCTGCCAAAAAAAAAAATCTTAATTGGGCATTTATTCCGCTCGTCCTCGGCAGACAAAAGAGTAACGACTTCATATCAAGGGCATCACGAGACGCTCCGGCCACGTTACAAGCAATATAATAAGTATCAAGTTTGTCGGAGGGGGGTTGGGGTGCGGGGGATGTTATCGAGTAGCCTGCGCGTGCAGTTGTACCCTACGGGCCCCCCTCCTCCCCCTCGATTTGAGTACACCGGGGTGGTATTTAGATATTCTAATGGGCGCCTGATAACGAGACGCTTGCTGCTGTGATAAAGACGACTGGGGCGGGCGGGGGTGGGCCCGGGGAGGGCTTGAAGGAGTTGGGCGAGAAGTCTCACCTCTTGGCAGGGCTGTATTACCTACATATAGATGTATATAACGCGTCGACGATGCTGCACTTCGCAGATAACGGAACTCCTGGGGTATGAGTGTCACTTGTTTACGTGAATATTTATGATCAACGGTGGACACCTTGAGGAGCGGTATTATTCATCAATTGAAGGGGGGGAGGGGGGGGGGGGATATTTTAGTTTCAATCGGGGGTTGGAATTGGCGACAGTCGGAATATTGTTCCGCCGGGGGATGGAAAACATTAATTTCGTAATTTTTTTTTTATCGTTGGCAGTCAATGTCAATTCAGATATTGAATTGATTTTAACGAAAATAGTTTTAAACAAAATAAATAACAAATGGAATTTTTTAGTCGGTGAGGTAAGGCAAAAAAAAATTGGGAATTGAAATTGAATTAGGGAGATCAAAATTTTTGTTAACAAAATTTTTGAAAAAGACTAATTACGTCTTTAGACGAATAAATAAATTTACTCTTTCATGGGGAGTAATGGAATATCCAAAGGGGGTAGGGAATGAGCGAACGATAGTATCACTTGCCATATTAGAGGAAGTTATAAATGGCTTCGAATCTAAAATTGATCTTTTGTGTCTGGCTGCGGAGAGCCAGTATTTTCCCTACGTGCCTCTTCCTCTCCTCGCGATTCATTCCTCCCTTTCTCTCTCGCCCCCCCCCCCCGCCTGCCCCCTGAAAACCGCACATATAAGTTTTATATTATGGGTATCGAGAGCGATATACATTTGGCGACTGCTATCAATCCATCCGCCTCTGTCTTCGTCCCACTCGCTTTTATGAAGGATTGGTATTAGGATGGCAGTCGTATAGTCGTGCCACTCCACCGTATACCGGGGATGAGATGAACCGCCCGCGAGATATATCGATTGTGACGCGTCTGCGAGTTTGAGATAAGCTCTATCCATCCCCCCCCCCCCCCCGACGACCCTCTTTTTCACCTCGCGCCGAGGATTTCTGAGGGATTGGACGGGCTCGAGGAGGGAATGTGACCAGACCGAAAAACCAAATGATTAACATCTGAGTTGTTACAACAAATATCGTAGGCGGATAAACAATTTAATAAAAATTGTTTAGTATTTTATTGGAGCCCTTTCGTGCAGACCATTTTAGAGTCCCCGGTAATTTTTAATAACAAATAAATTGGAATCAAAATTGGTGGAGAAAATACTGTAGTTCGATCGCAATTTTTGGAAAATTATTTTCTAAAAAAAATCCTGGAGAAAAATTTGGTTTCGTTTAATAGGGTCGAGGAGTGAATGTAACCAGGCCGAAAAACCAAATGATTAACGTCTGAGTTGTTAAAACAAATATCGTAGGCGGAAAAAAAATTTTAGCAAAAATTCGTGAGAATTTTACTGAAGCCCCTTCGACCAGACCATTTTACAGTCTCCGGTGATTTTTAATAACAAAACAAATATGAATAAAAATTGGTAATTGTCAATTTCTTCAGTCAATTTGTTTACAAATTAAAGGGACCAAATTTGTAATATTCTGTAAAGTCTCCAGTCCCTAAAAAAAAATCGAAAAAGTCACGTAATTTTTCTGGAAGGCCCTAAATCTGCCAGACATGTCGGCTTAAACTTCAGTTGACACATTTATCCATAAACAATACGACAATTCCACTTCCCGCAATTATCCTTTCTCCCAGAATTTGAGTTACCATCGTTTCGATATGAAGAAGGTGGATGAAGTTGGGGTATGGGTGTGAAGGTGGGAAACAGCGATAATTTAACGATTGGATGCCGAGGGTTGGAGGTGAGAAGAGAGTGGTTTCCTGGGTGACTACAACTTAATTGGCCGAAACTGGTCCTGGGGCCCTGCTCTCTTCCCTCTCTACTTCGCACGGCCAAAGGGAGAGCTCAAGTTAAATGCGCGGGATAAAGAAAGAGGGGTTATAAGCGGTGGGAATTTTAATTGGCATCGATTTGTCAGTTAGTCTACACTGTTGATTTTAATCGCAGCTATTTATTTAATTAATATTTTCCCTGTTTCCCGTGTTTTTTTCATTAATTCTTCTCGTCATTGAGCTATCAATTGGCGGATCTCCGCAAACAATTCGTTTAACATTTTCATTATTTTTTTTATGCTTAACTGGAGTAATTGTCCTCGTGTACACAAGAAAAAATCGCGAATTCGATGAATTGAGGTCAATCCGTTGGCCGAAAAATTGCTGAATATCCGGGAATCCATGGGAAAGTGTCATTTTGGTATTTTATTTATGAGGAGAGGCTCATTGCATTCAGCTCATGAGAGACTACGCACACACAGCGATCCATCACGCGCGTAAATTCCTCGAGACGATAAAGATACTAACGCAGGCGGTGGACGTGCGGGTGGAAGAACAACGAAAAAAAAAAAAAGAATAAAATAAATGTTCAGCAATTAATGAACGACTCGACGAGAATAAGAGAGAGAAATTGATTGCGGAGGAATGTGATAAGATGCCAACTCGATGACTCGTCAATAGAATTTTTATCATCACTTTTATTGCTCTCGTTCCACCTACGTTACACCTTTTTTTTCTTTATTCTGCCCCCCCCCCTCGGGCGAGGACGATCATGCGGCGTGTCATTAAACGATGAAGGCAGAGCCGAGGCGAAACACGAGGGGTGTAACCCAGTAGCGGCGGCAAGATTTATGGGAGAAACCCGTACACTATATGGTACTTTGATTCTCCGCATTCGCATTCATATGGTTTTGGTTTGTTATTTATTTATTTATTTATTTTTTTTGTATTTTTCTGGGGGGTTTTTTTTTGAGAGCGCGGGGCTCTCGCGGCCTGTTATTTTCCGACGGCTTCTGAATTTGGGTAGAGGGAAAAATCGGAGGGAATCAGATCTCGCGACCGAATAAGGAGATCTTCGCTAGAATGTCAACGCTCGGTTGTGCCTTTTTTAAAAAGAAATCCGTTTTTTTTTAAGCGGGAGGGAAAACCATTTTTGCGGTCGATCGTTTGTCGATTAAAAATTGAATTTCAAACGGTTTCCCATTTTTTTTTTTATAATTAACGTTTTGCTGGGAATTTTAATGCGAAAGTGAGATATCGAGAACCGAAAAATCCTGAAATCCCAGGACTAAAATATTTTAAATAATTAAAAATTTCGTTGAAAATCGCTTGAGGCGGCGGCTTTTTGAGCAGTGAAAGTGAGAAAAATGGTCTCCATTTTTTTAACGAGAATAAAACAATTTAAACGACTATTGGGCAAATAAAAATCGGCAGAAAAATTGACAATCCTCGGTTAGTCAGAAATAAATAGGAGACAGAAGTTGTAATCGCGGCAAGTCCTGCCCCGTCTCGCCGATTGGCTTCAATGTAGCCAACAATCCACCAATCGTTTACCTTCTCACCTTCCCTCGGATTCATCGCACTCCTCTTACTCTCATTCCATCCTCCCATTGAATTGTCCCTTTCTTCTTATTCTCGATATTTGTATTTTGTTTTTCACGAGTACCCGAGCGCCGATCCTCGGCCTCTTGCCGATCCCCAAAGGCGATGCGATTCTCGCTCGAGCTTCGCATTGTTTGGAAATACGCAGTGAGATCACTTCTGATACACGAGAAGGTTTTATCCACCTCCTCTCTCCCACTCTCTCTCTCTCTCTCTCGCTTACTCACCCCCTCATTTTATTATTTATCCCTCTCCTCGTTTATTCTCATCTCTGTGCGGGAATTTCTGTCTCTCTTTGGGTGCTCAGTGATATCCAGACTCTTGGGCACCTTCGGCTCCTTTTCCAACTCACCCGAGAAAGCCCATGAAGTGTGTTTTTGCTGTTGGGATCGTATCCACGGAGTTTCGCTTGTACGCAATTTGTTCCCATCCAACGACGAATGCTCTCTCGCACGCCCGGGGAAATATACCGCGCCACACATGTGGGCATGAGGCACGTCCTTTTGCCTGCAACAAGGATGTCCCGGGCTGCGAGTCACCTGGGGCCAATCAATTTTCCTCGCGTAGTTTCCTTATTCATCGCGGGATGAATCTTCAATCGGCGGAGGGGGATATTTATTGGCCCGATTGGGGAGGAGCTTTTTTTAGGCAATTTGTCGGGGGTCTAGAGATTTTCTTCGGTTTAGGGGGTGGAGAAGACGGTTGGGAAACGGGTGTCGAAAGTTTGGTTTTTTCGGTCCGCGTGATAAAATGGGGATTTCAGTCCTGGGACGATAAAGTATTTTTTTGGACAGTTGGCATTTTGCCATTCGATGTTAATAGACGGAAAATATTTTTTCGTCCCTAGGCAAAAGCGAGACACCGGGCGCGACGAAAAAAAAAATTTTTTTCGACGTTCAGGGGAGAAAAATAATTTTTTGAAGGGAGAAAAAATTTTTTAATGCCCCGAGGACTGAAAAGTCGGTTATTATCGATCCTAGGGATGTAAAATATTATCTGTTGTCTGTAACGTGAGCACTTCAAGACGCGAAAAGATTGAAGAGCAGTTGGGGAAGGGTAGGTTGTAAAATAAAGAAACAGGTCAAATATTTTTAAAAATTTTTTTCCACGTGACAATTTAAGGTCTTAAATTTATATTTTGAGCGATTCAATTTTTCAGATTACGTTCATCACCCGATTAATTTTTCTGTAGATTAATAACTAAAGAAAATTGTCACCTGAAGTCGCAAAATCTTCTGTAAATTTTCGTTGTCCAGTGGTCCCAAAAATTGTCATTTCAAAAAATCCAAAAAATTCCCCAGATATTTAAAGAAAATGCACTCAAAATTTTTTGTAAATGGACTATTGTTAAAAATAGACTTCACAAAAATTCAAGAGTAATTTTCTAACAGGCTTAACAGGCCCCAAACCCTCTGGAAATTCACTCATTCCGTTATCCTCCGGCTGGTGTCCATGTATTGGATATCCGAAGGTGAGAAGAGTGATGAAATGAGTAGCCTCGTGAATCTCAAACCAGCCTCGATAACGAACAGGCCTGGGAGTAAATTTGCGGCCATTAACAGGACGAATGTAAATCTGGCAGTGTCTGATATTTAAATTAAAAAAAAAGAGCCTCAGGCAATTGTTTATTTTCCATCGGCAAAAGAGTTAATCTGAATTTCAATTTTTTTCACATTTTTGTAGCGCCCGATTGGCGTGAAATCCTCACGAATTGCCGATTGTCACTGGCTCCTCGACATGCACCCAACGATAGCAACGGAGTATCGGTAATTGTGACGTTAGATTGAGTTCATTTCGTGCGCTATCGGGTTGTTATAATTTGTTTGTCCGTTACTATCGGCCGGCGCGGCTGACGTGCTTGGTAAATGATTATCAATTTTTTTGGGCCCGTGCTGTAATTACCTTCGATGAATTGTGGATTTACTATCGGCAACGTTTGCTTCAAAACCTGATTGAAATGTCCGGCTGAGGTTTATATCGCAATCGAGTTTATATCAAGTCATACTCAATTAATATCATTTATCATTCCATCATTTTTGTTCGGCAATTTTTTACGCAAAACGAATTAATGATTTCCCCCTTAAGTCATTGATAATAATTCTTATTTAAATATTACATATCAATTTATTTATTATTTATTATTTTTTTCTTCGGGGGAGGAGAAAATCTGGTGTTTAAATAGTATATTTCGTAACAAGTGAAAAAAAATGGCTTTTGGCGAGTGGGAGGCTTCGGCTCGTGATATAATCGCACGAGTCAAAAACCACTTTTTTCACGAGTTACGAACATAATTTTTCATCTCAATGTGTCGAAAAAGTACTTTTCAGACACAGCGTGATGAAAAAAAATTTTAAAACTAAAAAATGGAAGAATTGAGTTTTTTTGAGTTTAAAAATTGGGGAAAAAATTGGCAATTTTATTATCAATTAAATATCATTTTGTTGAAGTATTGAGTCACGGCTGCAGTTGAAATAACATCTTATATCATCATTTATTCAGCGATAAAATATCACCAAATGTCTCCGCGTAATCAGTAAAAAAATATTGTGCAATTGACGGAAAAAAAATCGCCTGAGCAGATGTTAGATGTAAATCACTCAGCTCGAATCATTAAGTCCAACGTTCTCTCCACTCAAACAGTTTGCATTAAATAATTACACCGGTTTCTATAAAACGCACGTTGGAAGTCGATTCCCGATATCGATAGGCGCGCGTAAAAATCCACCAAGCGGTAATAGGTTTTCACCGGTACTAATACGTATCGGCTTGTACTACACTTTGTAATAGTTTAAACACGCGCCGCTATCCCCCTTTCTTCCGCCTCAATCTGTCGATGGGCTGAGCTCGCCAATGAACATTAAATAATTAATTAATGCGGAGCGATCGAGATATCAATTCATCTCGCGTTCCGTCAATTTTCCTCGTGCACTTGACGTAATTTCTCATTTGACGTTTTCGGGAATCGCAATTGACACGTAAAATTTAATTAAAATGCCATTTTTTTTACGCTTGCAAATTATTTATTTGTTTTATTTTTATTGATACAAAATAAATAAATAAATAATAAAATGCGTAAATGTCTCGCAAAAATTATTTTTTTAAAGCAGACGAAATTATTTCTGTCCATTTTTTGGCTGAAAATATTTTAACAAATTTCATTATTACAAATCATTAGAAAACTTTGTTTAAATAATTGTTTCCTCAAACAATAAATATTATTTTCCCCTTGAAACTGTCGAAAGTATTTCACAGAACGTGGAAAATCAGATATTCCCAAAATACGGGGGAGAATTTTCCAAACACCGATTATAAACATACCCCTCCACAAAAATTTGTTTACCCCCCTCCCCTCCCCCCAAAATCATCCAAACATTTCTATAATTTTCCTATTGATCATATAATTATTCCCACGGCTAAAAAAAACCTCCCGAAATATTCGCAACCGTTCCAGTAATTATTTCCAAAAAGTATTTTCTCCCTTCCAAAAAAATTGAAATTTCTTTTTTCATTGTTCCCCAAATAAAAAAAAAATATATATACATACACAATCATCAGAACCTCGAGTTGAATACGAATGATTCTGAAATGACCCCCTCGAAGGTGTAGAATAACTGCCCGAAGAATTACAGAACAAAGGGGGGGGCGGGGGGGGGGGGGGGGGGGGGGGGGGGGGGGGGGGGGGGGGGGGGGGGGGGGGGGGGGGGGGGGGGGGGGGGGGGGGGGGGGGGGGGGGGCAAGGAAAGAATGGGAAAAAAAGAACGGCAAAAAAAACGCGAGAGAATAATAATCTCTTCAGCGAGCTGGTCTAGGGGGAGGGAGTGGGAGAGGTAGCGTGATAACCCTTTCGTTATCGGTACAGCGGGGTCGTGGAGGAGGGGGCCGGGGGGGGGGGGGCTTGTGAGGGTACTGCAGCCGACGGGGGTGGCTGAGAGGTTAGCAGCGGCCCGGCCGATCCCAGACCACGATAACGACACGATTCCTGATAACTCGCCACTCTACGTTATAATACACAATTCTTTCCTCTCTTTCTCTCTCTGTACCCCCCTCCCCCCCATGGCTGTGTACTCTCTCGCCCACCAGTTTTTCACGTTCTTTTTCTCGACATATATTAACCTCCTTCTTCTCCGTGGAAATGCATTTGCATCACAATGTCATCTAGATATTTTAATTTATATATTTTAATGAAGTCAGATTGAGCTGAGGATTTTAATGAACTCTTGAAGAAGTGATAGTTTTTGTTAGGCTTGGTTAATTAGTTTTTATTTATTTAGGTCGACCAGTGATTTGTCACTTTCAGCAGAAATTATGGGGAATTTTGGGAATATTTAATTGTAATTGTTGAATTAATTTGGTATGTTAATGGGGGAATTAAAGAGATTTTTTTTTCAGTTTTGTTTAGGTTGTTTAGGTAAGTTCACTTGTTGATGGTGGATATTAATTGTTATTTAATTATTTAGATATTAGGGGGTAATTGATCATTTGCGGTAGAATGTCATCTAGATATTTTAATTTGTATATTTTAATGAAGTGAGATTGAGCTGAGGATTTTAAGGAACTCTTGAAGAAGTGATAGTTTTTGTTGGGCTTGGTTAATTAGTTTTTTTATTTAGGTCGACCAGGGGTTTGTCGCTTTCAGCAGAAATTATCTGGAATTTTGGGAATATTTAATTGTAATTAATGAATTAATTTGGTATGTTAATGGGGGGTTATTATTTTAATTGAAAATAATTTTTTATCAGTTTTTATTGGGTTAACGTTCACTTTTTGATGGCGGATATTAATTGTTATTTAATTATTTAGATATTAGGGGATAATTGATCATTGGGGGGAGAATGTCATCCAGATATTTTAATTTATATATTTTAACGAAGTCAGATCGAGCTGAGAATTTTAATGAACTCTTGAAGGAGAAGTGATATTTTTTTAATTCACTGAGTTAATGATTTTTCTTAAGTCGGCCAGTGATTTCTCACTGAGCATAAACCCCACATAATTTCATAAATATTCAATTCCCGCAATTGAATTAATGAATTACATTAATGGGCCAATTAAAGATGAGGTATTTTGTACTTCAAAAATTTTCTTTCCGTTTTGTTTACCTCAAAAATTCATTTGTTGACGATAAAAACCAATTGTTATTTAATTATTTAGATCTTACCGGATAATTGACTGTTAAGGGCGGCTGTCACCCGTTCGTCCGCGAGAAACAATATACTGGGCCGCGTATTCAAATCCTTCGAGTGAGAAAAAGGGGTTAGGCAGGGCCGTTGGTGGGGCCGGAGGGGCGAGAGGGGCGGGAAAAGGTGCGGGCGATTCTCCTGGGTGAGGTGGATTTATAATAAAGCCTGCGGTGGCCAAGATAGGTAGCAGCCGTTATCGGGCTGGTCCAGCGTTCGAGTCTCAGCCGCAAAAGCTTTCCACGTTTCGTGGAAAGCTCCTCTTCTCGCCTGTATGCGGTATATACTCGTGCACATTGAAATAACAATGCGGTTGGGCGAGCGACGGCCGGAGGGGGGGGGGGGGAGGTTTTAGTTCTGAGATGGAGATGTCTGGATTATCCCCAAAAATCGGGGAAAAAATATTTTTCGGGACGAATAGAATTTTTTTATTACTCTCATTACCTCCAAAAATCATTAATTGTTTAATTTATAATCAAATTGTATTCGATCAAACGTTATCAGTCATTTAATTATTCAATTGTTTTTATTTGTTAATTATCATTTTGATTGGAAATTGTGTAATTTCGATTTTTGGTCGTTTCCAGTCTAAATGTGGGGAAAAATTTCGGAATTCGCAATTTTTACTCGCGTTTTCTTCGACAATAAAGTGGGGATGATCATTTGGATCTGATAACCCTCCCCCCCTGAGACACTGCGATCGGGGGATGGGAAGAGGTGTTGCAATGGAGGGAAAAAAAAAAAAACTCACCGAGGAAAGAAGGTTGTGTGGCTGTTTATCGTGATGCCGTCTTGCGGCTCAGCTCCTCATTAGCCCGCTCGCTCATCAATCACTCGTCCACGACCACCGACTTGAGCCCCTCATCGAGTGCCCATCGGCCCAACGCACACGTCAGTGCGTCCCTATCCACGGCAAGTCGCGATCGCCTCCACTGTCTCCACTCAATAGCTCCCTCTCTCGTATCTTATTTTTTCCTCTTGTTTTTTCGGTGACTCTCGTGTCTAAATATTTGGATCGCCCTCGATACCGTAACCGCTGGATCGATCATCATCTCTCCCGCTCCTGCCGCTCCTTCAGCCGCCCAAGAAACAAAAAAATTAATTGCCAATTGAACTTTTCAATTTTTAACTTAATTTTTGTCTCTTCCAATTTTTAATTTAAAAAAATATGCGTATAACATTGATTTCAAATTTTTATATCTCATGAATATTAACAATATTCATAATTTTATTTTGTGTAATTAATCAAATAGAGACTGGAGCGTGAGAAAAAATTCTAAATAACAAGAAATTTCGTTCGCAATTAAAAATTAAATAATCCGAAATTTTTTGTGGGAATGAAAAAATGAGAATCGAAGGGAATGGGAATTGTCAATTTTTCTTAATTCTCGGGCTTCCTCCGAGGATTGTGATATTCACCAGGCGGTAGCATCGAAGAGAGAGGGAGAGTGAGAGGAGGGTTTTCAACTCGGGGGGTTTGTAGTGTGTGAGAGAGCCTGGCCAGCGGCGTTATCAGCAGCCAAGAGGCGTTATCAGCTGAATGCAGCACTCCCTCCACTTCACCCCTTCTTCCCGGGCGCCCGCCCCCCCTCCCCCCACGAAACTAGACGATGCCTTGTGTGTATGTGTGGGTGAGTGTGTGTGTGTGTGGGTTGCCCTCTCTCTATCTTGCGAGGGGCCTCCCTTGGGGAACCAAGAGAGTACCAACCACTACGCGCAAGGTGAGATGGCTATAGAGAGTGCATCGCGCGATAACGAGCCAAGTTAAACAATATCGAGCTGCGAGGGGGTGTCTCAGTTCACCGGCAGGATTAAACTGTGACTCCCTCAACTTTAAACTCAATATTTTATATTTGGAATTGGGAAAAAAAAAATATATCCAGTGGATATTTTACGGCTATTTCTTCATTTGAGCCACTATTTTTAATCATTCGAGCGTCTTAAATAAATGATAATCGTTTTTTTTTAATAATTCGAGAATTGGGGGGTTAATTTATTCAATTGGAAGGATTTTTGAAGAAATATTTGCGATTACGAATTGATAAGTTACAATTTTTGGCGGCAATGATTTTTAATTTTCATCACGACGTGTCGGAAAAGTAACTTTTCGACACATTGAGATGAAAAGTTATATTCGTAACTCGTGAAAAAAGTGGTTTTTCACTCGTGGGATTATATCCCTCGCCTTCGGCTCGTCATATAAACCTCCCACTCGCCAAAAACCATTTTTTCTCACTTGTTACGAAATATACTGTTTCACCACGCTGTGTCGGAAATAGTATATTTCTCACCTAGGGAGGAAAAGTAGACAAGTCGTCCTCACGTGCAAAATTACGACCCGAGCCGAAGGCGAGGGTTGTAAGCACGTG
>JAPYZN010001687.1:0-20904 GCA_030522865.1 Psyttalia lounsburyi | reverse complement strand
GCTGGTTATCAGCGATTTTAGGGTGGGGTGATTTTCGCATTTGGCTTTTTTTGGGGGGAGGAATTCAGCTGATTTTTTTTTTTTTTGATTCTTTTGATCTTTCAGTACCGATATCTCATGTAGTCGCTGTGGAGGGTGATGGTACATATTTACCCTGTGACATATCGACGAATGATGAGGGCGATTCAGTTCACCTTGTCCTCTGGTATCGAGAGGACCTCGATGCATCGGTATACAGTTTGGATGCCCGCGGGCGAGACTTTGGCATTGCTGAGAGATGGTCGGACAACGCCGTTTTCTCCAATAGAGCCTATTTTCTACCGGATGAGAAACCAGCGAGGCTTGCCGTTGATAGAATACGAGAGGAGGACGCCGGTATCTATCGTTGCAGGGTCGATTTCAAAAACGGACAGACGAGAAATTCTAAAGTCAATCTCACGGTTATAGGTAACAACTTCAAGTCAATCTCCACTGATGTCTTAAAAAAAAAAAATTGTTTTCCCCCCGGAAGAAAAATTGTTCAATTATTTCTCTGCCGTCCCCGCGAAACTGAATTCTCAGTAATTTAACAATTTTCCGCCACAAAAAAAATCATCTCCAATTGGCTGTTGACCAGATGAAATAATTTTTTCGGAAATCAATTGTTGGGGGGAGGATAATTGCTCTTGGGCTGTTAAACTGGGGAGGAGTGAAATTTTTAATTCGAAAAAATTAGGTATTCGAGGGGATGTTTTCACCTGCACTTCGCGAGGTATCACTCACCCCCGGCCACGAGTGTATTATTTCCACAGCATCCCTCACATTTGCTTAATTATCGCGGTCGAAAGCCGCCGGGCAATTGTCGCTAGTGAATACACTCCCAACAAATTACTCTCATCGCGTTGAGAATAAAAAAAAAAAGGGGAAGAAAAATAGACATTGCCTGCGCCCGCGAATAATACGAGTTGCGCCCTTCACATCAAAAGCTGCAATGCTACAGTTGCTTTTATAAGTGTAATTCAAGAGGTCAATTTCACCAACTCGACAAGTAATAGAGCCATCATACCCCTCATTAAAAGTACCGAAGTAACCTTCGGCTACAGTTTCAAAACTACGCCGGTTGTTCTCCCATCGCCTATACCCTCCAACATATCATTAAGTCATTGCCATAATTATACAACTAATTTCACCCGAGACATGAAGACCATTTCCCTAGTGCACGTCAACTCGGATTGTCAAAGAGACCGGGCCCAATTGAAATCCAATCGTCGATAAATCGAGACTGCGGAGAAGACATTTAACCAATTTTCAACCTCTCGGTATTTTTTTTTTTTTTCCACTGAATAGAAAAATAAATTTTTGGGGGTGAGAAAAACTGGAGAAATTCGGGAAAATTTGAGCTCTTCAGCTGGGATTTTTTTTTGACTTTTGGAAAATATTTGGAGATGAACATTAATTAGTTAATTGAGTTGGCTGTAAGTGGACTTGATTTTTTGGGGAGAAATTGTGCGATTTTGAGGTGTAGACGACGAAATCCGACGAAATCCTCAATAAAAATTACGAAATAATTTACGCAATTTTCCGGGAGGATGGAAAATCCAACAGAAATATCAAGACTCATTAGACGGTATAATAAAAAAATTCTTGAATGTCTCCCGAAATAACAAAAAAAAAATGGTAATTTAGAATTTGCGATTAAACTCCCAAATTTAAAATGGAAAGAAAAAAAAATCTCGATTTATTTCTAGAGTGCACATCCTCGATTTTAGACCGAGTACCGATGATCATATTGACCCGAAATCAATACGTCTTGAATAAACTTTTATCGACCAAACAGATTGTCCCCCGATATTCCCCAATTTCAGGTCACTCAATGAAAATTTGATTGAATCCGTCTCCACCCATTTGCCATAATCTCCGTAAATTAGAGCGACTTCTCCAATAATCTCCCCCACCCTTCCAAATCATCCCCAACTGAGATAAATTGAAAAATCATGCTGAGTGTAATTACCCGAATGCAATTCTCATATTGAAAACTTTGCCCGCCGACTGGTGGATCGTATCGTTTGAATTAATTGCAACGAGATGCTCTCGTTTAATCAGTTCGATTGAAATGGTATATTCGTTGTCTGTCGAGTGATTGATTTTCCAAATTTACCAAAATTTTCCAGTGCCCCCTCAGGAAATTGTGATAACAGATGAGAATGGAGTTACGAGAACGTCTCGGGTCGGTCCGTATTTAGAAGGCAGTGACCTGGAGCTCCACTGCGACGTTTACGGGGGCAAACCGAGTCCCACTGTCGCCTGGTATCGGAATAAGCAGATTTTTACGGACAAAGCTGAAGCACTCCAGCAGGGAATCATCCGGAGTACTATCGTCATCAAGAATTTGGAGAGAAGAGACGTTTACACGGAACTGACGTGCGCCGCCACGAATTATAACAAGTCGATGCTGCTATCGGCGACTGTGGGTATTGAAATGAATTGTGAGTAACGAGATAATTTTTTTGCAGATTTAAAAAAAATTTTCTGAATTTTTTGAGGTCTCAAAAATTGAGCCTCGAAAAATCCGCTTAAATTAGATTTTTTATTACTATTATAATCTCAAATTGAGATGGATCCTGTTGGAAGATTCAGCAGGTCATCTGGGCATGTTCACCAGAAATAAAAATCCCAAAATGGAATTAATTTCAAATCTCACTTGAGTGGTTGGCGACCGTCTAATTCGAGCTTTGTCAATTACAATTAGAGTGGCATTCATCATTTGGGAGTGACAATATCATTTCTAAATGGAGAAGAGTGATGAGGAGAATTATTCTCCGCGACAGCTGAAGATTCTTCTGGAATCCAAATAATTATATAAGGAATCTCCAGTATCTGTTCGCCGTGAGAATTCCGGAGCTTCATTGCCAACATAACTTCATAATACTCAGATTTCACCTCTCAATTGCCGTCCAAACTTGACCAAATCACTAGAAATGCTCTTCAGCGTTTCACAATTTCTAAGGAATCCGTGACTTACTTGGAGCTACTTGATAAAACAATTCCCCGCAAAGTAATCTGAATACCAAAATACCGTACCCCTAAATGAATAACCCAATAATGAAGCCTTCATGATGACTTCTTAATCAAAATAACGTAGAATTTTTCCCTCTTTAAATGAACTTTGTGGTCGCATGAAAGACTTTCTAGTGGTCAAAATCGTTTTAAGGCCCGCTTAGAGGGATTTCCCTCGCAAGTTCTGATTTTAATCCCTTCCCACCTGTTTCAGTGGATCCCCTGGACGTCAACATTCTCAACGCGAACAAGCCGCTGTCCGCGGGCAAGCACTACGAGTTGACCTGCGAGACCTACGGTTCGCGTCCTCCAGCCTCTGTCACCTGGTGGTGGGACGGCGAGCACCTGAAGACCGCCCACGAGTCGACGTCAACCGACGGCAACATCACCAGAAGCTTCCTCTCCTTCACTCCATCGAAGACGGACGCCGGTAGACGCTTGTCGTGTCGCTCGGAGAACCGCGAGCTGTCAATGGGTCCAATAGAGGACGAGTGGATCCTCGCGATAAACTACAAGCCAGAGACTAAGATCCAGCTGGGCACATCCCTCAACAGAAACGCCATCCGCGAGGGTACAGACGTCTACTTCGACTGCCTCATCAAGGCCCAGCCGCCAGTCTACAAAGTCGAGTGGCGGCACGAGGGCAGAACCCTCCACCACACGATACCTCACGGCATCATCATAAGCAATCAGTCTCTGGTGCTGCAGGGAGTGGAGAGAAAGAGTGCTGGCAACTACACCTGCGTTGGTTACAACACAGAAGGCGACGGCGAGAGCACTCCCTTCAACTTGAACATCATGTTCGCTCCAACGTGCAAGCCAAACCAGACGAAGATCCATGGTGTTGCCAAGCAGGAGAAGGCTAACATCTCATGCCAGGTCGAGGCTAATCCCCCGCAAGTTGAGTTCAGATGGACCTTCAACAATTCAGCCGAGAGCATTGACGTCGCTGCTGGTCACATTGCCAAGACCGGCATCTCCTCGATAGTCTCCTACACGCCAATGACCGAATTGGATTATGGAACGCTTCTCTGCTGGGCCAGTAACATCATCGGTAGCCAGCAAGTACCCTGTGTCTACCACATTATACCAGCCGGTCATCCTGACATGGTTCACAATTGCTCGACTCACAATACGTCAACGAGTTCCTTCTCAGTCAAGTGCAGCGAAGGCTTCAATGGTGGCCTCCAGCAGTCTTTTCTCCTCGAAGTTAAGGAGAGCAACAGCCAGGAGTTGCGAGCCAACATGACTTCAGCTGTTCCCCACTTCAGCGTTACTCATCTGAATCCCGGAATGCTGTATCAAGCATGCATCTATGCTTACAATGAGAAGGGACGGAGTGAGCCTATGGTAGTGCAAGCTGGTACATTGAGACTACCTGAGAAACAGCTGACGAGTGATAATGGCAAAGCGAGAGATCGACCCAGACATCATGTCAAGTTGACGCCTATGCTGAGTGTCATGATTGGTGTTGTTGCTGCTCTCGTAATTGTCGCTGTAATCGTCATTGTCGTCCTGAGGATTCAGAATGGAAATCCCGATGATCAGGGCAAGCCACATCTCGAGGAGCATCACAAGAGCTCGAAGAGCATTCCTATCCAGCGGGAATTGAGATTTCGGGAGGGTTGTAGTTTGATAACTGAGGAGAAGCATGTCAGTACTGCCTTTGTCAAGTCACTGGAGGCCAGTGGGGAGATTAGTGAGGGGGATGATAAGAATCCGGATATTATTCCACAACAGGTCGCCAATGCTGGCGAGGAGCAGCAGATTGAGTTTGTTAGGAAGCATCGGCTTCAGGCTGTTTCCACTATTGATACGTCGCCGTCGAGGGCAAGGTGTAGTTTAATTGAACAGGGAAGTGGCCCTCCTACTTCTATTAGTGGGCATGGCAGCTATGCTGGCTACTGCACCATTAGGAGCAGCATGCCCTTGAGAGAACTTTCTGCTATGTCCTCGAGTAAACATAAGAGTGTGAGTACTTGATAACTTTGATGTTGTGTTGTTTGTTGGGGAGATGTTTGGAGATGGCCGATGCGGTTTGCTGAAGACTCAGGGGGTTATGAGGAGGGAAGGGGGGCTAACGCAGGCAAACCTCAGGGATCCATCCATTTGAAAGAATTAAAAGAATAATGGCTCCGGGGCTGGTATTCATCAACTGCTTCCGAGGGGAAGAACCACTATAGATTACTTTGTCGGAATAAGTTGTGAGGAACATGATATCCTAAAGGTTGTTTTTTCGACGGAATATTATGTTCTTCATTTGCCTAAAGACTGACAGGAAAGTTGATAGAAATCCAATCGAATGGCCGGGTGAATTGGCTTTTTCAAAATTGCTTTCCGAAAAAATGGGGCATTCAATCCGACAGGGAATAATCAAATTAACTGATTCATATCGCAATTGTTTCAATTCGATTATATTGATTCAATAGCAATGGAAATATGGAGCTATGAACAAATGACTCTTCAGAATAATGGTCTTTTTAAAGGGACGAGGGCGGCATTTATCGTCCGCTGTAATTAAAATTCAATCGACTAGTTAATGTGAAATGTTTAATCAAACTAAAATTATGGCGAGGGGGAGAATATTACTGTCCCGTGCAATTCAAGCCCCAGTAGGTGAAGGTAATCGAAGTACGTTATAGCCCTTTTGTAATTTGATACAGTTGACGATGAGTGAGCGTCGTCTGAGGCGGTTAGGCTGAGAGTAAGGCTCAGGTGTACGAGGGGCTGGCGGAAAGGGCCGAGCATTGGCGAAAGTAAAAGCATGCGCGTCAGGGGCGGGGGGGGGGGGGGGGGGGGGGGGGGGGGGGAGAAAATAATCCATTATTTATATTATTATTTTTTTTGCGTTGAAAATATTTCACGGAAGACTTGAGACTTTTTCTACCGGCAAAAGACGACACTAATCTTTCACGCCATCAATTAGTTCTGCGCGTCTCCTAGCGTCTCTCAGTTTTCAAAATCCAATACTCCAGTTTGAGAATAACGAATATTTTATCGATTATAAATTATACAGTTGAAAAATTACGGGAAACAAGAAGGGGGAGTTTATACTCAAGCGGAATGAAAAATAGAAATTGGGGCAACTGATGTCTGCACCACTCACTCTGTAATACTTCAACTCGGTATTACAAATTCTATTTACAGAGTTGCAATCTGCTGGAGAAAAGTCTTAAGCTCTTGCGGATTTTGTTAACGAAGTTGTTTTTTACTCTCTATTTTTTGTTTTTTCAAATTTTATTGGCTGGAAACTGGTGATGTTTAAATTAAATAAAAATCTTTTTTTATCATCGTTATCTTCTTGTTTTTCGAATTGTTAAAATCGATGGAAACGTTGTTTTGGATTTGTTGTAGCGAGACAAACAGCTGTGGCTTTACCAAATAGCGAATTGTATTGATTGTACGAAATATTGCATCAGTTCAGAGCTCAATCAACTCAATATTTTTTTTACAAATTTCTCCTTTTCGACGGGAATAAAATTGGGCAGTAGTAACGAGCGCCGAAGGTAATGAAATTCCCGTGTAATAGAGAGGGAGAATTTTTTGTTGGAGAAATTTTATTTAAAAAATCCCCCCTCACGGGGATTATTAATAATTATATTTCAATAGAGGACTCGAGTCTATTCTATCGTATTATGGTAGTTCACCCCAATTTCAATGGTAATTCTACGATCCATCAGTCCCATTAATCTCTCCAATAGCATAACAATAATTCAATTAGATTGCAATTGCCATTGAGAAAGAAATTCCGGAAAAATCACTTGTATATACAAAAAAAAACTCCATTAAATTTTTCCTACGTAATTATTCGAGGGAAACAAGCCGAGGGCTCGCGGCAATCGATTAATTCGTTTCAAGTGACGTTCAGATTATATTCATTTTGATTAATTAAACGGTAATGCCTGTTTAATGAACCTCAACAAACTGTCGCGTTTTTATAACGGATGGATTGAATTAATACTTCTGTTGATAAAATATTTTGACGTTGACAAATACGGCAATGAACGTGGGCATTAAATCAAAGTCAATTTGCCAATTAATTCTGAATGTTTTGTCGTTGAACACTTTTTGTTATTGATTAGTCGATTTTATATCGAGACGATTGTACGTTATCTCTTATATTTTTAATTATGAGATTGCTTCAATTCATTATATTATCAATTATAAATCGCGCAATTTTTTTTTTCCGACTCTTGTCCGGAATTTACGTCGAAAATGCATTTCCACTCACTATTAGACGTGCAGTCTATTATTCGGGGTATTTAATTCTATTAATTATTCCTTCATTCCCTCGGTTTTGACATTCCCCCGGTTTATCAAAATTGAGCCCACGAATTGAGAGGGAAAACGGCAAACAACACTCGAGTCACTTCACTTGGAACCCCATCAACTTTAGCGGGGATTGTATTATTGTAATTCTCATAGTAATATTATCACAAACACGCCACAAACGGAGTTCAGAAAGACTTACGTATGGGGTTTCGCGAACTACATCTGCATTGCACATGCCCCCGGGTTATTTTCTACATCAGAAATTGAATTGAACTTGCAAAATAAAATATCGAGAGCGTCGCCGAGCGGGGAAATTCACTCACTAATTTTTCCTGCTTTATTTTCTATTCAAGATCGTCGGCGCTCTCTCTCTCTCTCTCTCTTGTCCGAGTGAAAAGTAAAATTGTAAAACTCTCGGTACCATTGTTGCCAGCTCAACAATCTCTATAATCCGCTGATGTACAAAACGTACCAGAGTGCACTAGACATTGCGCTAATCCGCTGGAATGGGGCAATGAAATTCATGTGATAACTTTAAAGAGCCTCTCCTGCAAATCTCCCTTGTTATTGAATGCGCGTAAATCCCTGGATGGAACGACTCATTACAATTCAAGGGCTTCTTTTATTGCGAGGGGCAGATAATTTTTTTCCTCCGACCAATGTCTGCTGCCAAAATTATTTTCACTCGCTAGGAAAATCCCGCGGCGCTAAGTGGCTGGGCTTTTTTATCGGAGAACTTCTGGGATTTATTTGAGGAGGTTAATAATTTTTTTTAAACACTCCGATTGAAATTTTCCAATTTATTCCGAGATTTTTCAATTATCCGGGGAAAATGCGCGCAGAGTTTCCCCGGAAAATCCAGTCGAATGTGGATAAATATGAATTCACCCCCCAATTCGGTATTTCGACAAGCGCCGGAAATGCTCTTAACACGATAAGGTCGTGGAGTTAAAAATATCGAGTATAAAGTTTTCCATGAAAAAGTTGACAGCATCGAAAAGTTAGTTTATGATGGATTGTCGATTGTGCAAGCGCCATCAAATTTATCACAGCCCCGTCACGCAATTTCCCCCCCGACGTCCACTTTTTCCGGGTTAACTTTATCAGAGACACCCCCACTTATCCAGTATTTTCATATTTTTCCTGTTAATGAAGTCTTATAGTGAAATTCATTGCCCATTCATTCAATATTTCACGCTAAAAAAAAACTTTGTGAAGTTTATAAAAGAATTGTCTCCCCGGAACTTTGAAAATAAAATGAATTGCGTCACGGGAGTTTAGGCAGGTTCGCTAAGTGTCACACGAGTGAGGAAAGTTGTGTTGAATTTATGAGGCCATAAATTAATTTTAAACTGTGTACATCGTCAACATAATTACAAGGAATAACGAGCCTCCGAGCAGCCCCTGACCACTCGAATTTAGGGGGTAAGAATTGATTATTCTCTTTGGGTGGGTTCGAGAAATTGGCAATTGTCCTCTTCAACCCTTCGCAATAATAATTCCGGATAATCTAGGGAGTATTAGTATCAATGAGGGAATGTGTAATGACATTGTGATAAATTCATGGAGACGATGAATAGACTCAGGAGTTCAGTTTCACAAAATTTGGGAAATCGTCGATTTTTAACTGGATCAATGAGAAAACCTAAGCGATTCTGCTATTGCCTTCTGGACATGAATTGCTAATTGTCTCGGCTGATGTAAATTTTCGTCCAATCCTGACCACATTTCCAGCCTAAAAATCCTCCAAAACGTCCAATAATTGCTCTCTCCAGTTCCAGCCAATGATGACCTCGGACGTGGTATATGGGACAGGTGTCTGCACGTTACCACGCCAGCACTGGCCAAGTCACTCAACACCTCAGGCGATAACAATGAGCACCATGACCATGAATCCACCAGCTGTTTTGTACACTGGACTGGGCATTGTTGGTCGTACGTGCCCAAGTGCTACGATACTCACTAAGGACATGGAGCCAACGAGAATCCAAGGTCCACGCCTGGCCACCATACAGACATCCAAAGATTCCAACACGTCCATGACAATGCCACAGGTCACGAAGCGAGAGAGCTCTGTGTGACCTGCTTCCACTGGGGTAATTCTCGACTACTCAATTGTCATCATCACTTCATCACCTTTATCTCGTGGGTTTGACTATTTGTTGGGGCCCATCCCCCTGTCAATACTTTTTTTTGCCCCAGACCTAGGCCATTGTCCTCCCCTAGAGCTGAATGACAGATTTCGAGAGGAGAAAAAAATCATCCGAAACGAAAATTTTATTGACTGGATCACCTTCACCTGCCCCCCCTCCCGTTAAAATTCATTAATGAAATTCATTATCGAGATAACCGGCTGGAATTATTATTCCATCATCAATTAGTGATAATAATTTAAATAATTATATTTGAATTATTACGAAATTGTCGAATAGTCGAGGACTATTGGGTAAATCCCCAGAGAAATACGAGAGCTGAGAGTTAATGATTGAATATTTTTAAATAAAAACAACCAGTGCGCAATGATATTAATGATGATACTAAGTAATGGTAATACTCAGTATAATAATTACTGGACTAAGTTGATATAATTGATATAATACCAGTGCAGTCATTGATAACGAATAAATTACGTAATTTTTCGCCACTTGTAAATATTTTTGTCGTTCAAGTATTTTATACGTAAAATTGTCAGCCCCGTTGATTTTTAGTCGTTGAGTGATGGCTTCGGTTTGCGAAAGTGGGGCAAAATGGATTGATCCATTCAGAAATTGAAAGAAGAACTCGAAAGTGAAGAAAAAATTGTGAAATTTATGTCTGTCCATCGCGAGCTATTTTGTTCGTGGTGGATTTTCGCGAGAATGACAGGGGCTAGGAGAAAATGTCTCCGATTCTTTTTTGTAGTAAATTTCGTGAGCTACAAAAAATATATCGACATATTTCGTCCTAAAATCAACCATTCACGAGATATTAGCAGAATTAACGACTAACGTTTCCCCTAAATGCGCGTCGTTCCACTCCACTGATCCATTTAAATCCATTTTGCCCCAATTATTCATAATCATTCATTTCCGTTATTCGGGGAAAGCCAGTAAATATAATATTAATGAATATCTCCGGAATGAAGCAGACCCGGCCCCTCTCTGTACATTAATAACATCCAAATGTCATTGATTTATTCAATGACCGCAAAAATCGTGACGTAATGAAACATATCGTTCTGTTTTCCGGTGATGAAAACCGACATTTGTATAGAAAATGATGAATTGAACTGAGGGGGATGATGATCGTCAGCGAGAACTACGGAACCGTGAACATATGGAGGGAAGGGAATTTCGTCTGCTTTATTCTGGCACTTTATTAGGTAAATAATTCGTTACGACGTGTGTATAATGTATAAAGTCAGATGTTAGTTCATTGGTCGGTCGGTTTGGGATTTTCGAGTCAATTCCGTTATTTTAGAATTTTTCGGAAACCAAAGGCGAGGGAAAAGCGAAAATAATTGCATTTTTCGGCGATTTTTTTGGGGGGAATTTAGCCATTGCGAGATATATTTAACAACAGCTGAAGCTGAATAAATTGATTACCCCAATTTCGACCACTGCAGTTGAGAAAAAATGTTATTATTGCCGTTAATGGAATTGATGTGAGTGCACGAGTGATGATAAATTGTAAATCTATTCATGAAACAACAACAAAATATATAAATCCCATTAATTATTGGCTGACTTATTCGGATTGTAAAGTTGAAAAAAAAAAGGATAATCTTTTTTAAATTTTTACAAATGAATACATGAGCACAGAGAGGAATTCTGAACTCTCTCGGACAATTGAAAATAATTGACTATTGCATTAAAAATTTTATGGACAAAATAGTAATGATAGTTAAAAATACTTTTCAAATAAATTTCAGTGAATAACAATTCGTAATATGGAAAATTGGTAAATTATCCATTTAATAAATAGGTTTGCTATTTTCATGAGTAAACTATAGTGTTAGCCACGATAGTAAATGTAAGTGTTAACTGTACTTGAGGAGGGGTAAAATGGGCCGGACGACATGTGCGAGGGAAAAATTTCGTAATTTTTTCGTCTGTAGGCGTGAGGTTTGTTGGGTTTCGGCGGCCCAAAAAAAATTGCTAGTTTTATTTTGTGATATCTGAGGGTATTTTATTGAACAGTGGAAATTGAAAATGGATAGGGGACGCAAAAGGGGAGATGGAGCATGAAATATTGAGGAAATATGAGCTCAGAAAAAAAGAACCGAATTTTTAAGGGAATACAAAAGCACATGCTCGTTGAATATTCAGGGGGAGTGATGCCTACCGGATGACGAATTTTATTATATCCGAGACTGGGGGAATAATTTATTATTTGAACATTATTCCGTATCTCCTTTATTCAGATGATGGAAAATGCCACGAAGAAGGTGGAGTTTATGATGAAAATCGAAATTCATGACGCACTATTTTTCGAATACACGGGAGACCATCAGGATTAGAGAAAAATGCCTCATGAACTTTTTGCAGCTTGCTCAATTCTCTAGAGAGAGTGTCTTATGAAATTTTTCGCTAAACCTCCTCATATCGTGCGAAAAATCGATTTAAACATCTGAATATTTGCCTTCACTTCATTTCGGAGTGGAAAATCTTGAGCGACTCGGCTCGATAAATAATTTTTAATGAACTAATTTTATCTCCCGTGTAAAAACTTCTGGGAGATATTGTGGAGGTGTTTCCTTGAATAAAATACTCTTGATTACGCGGAAATAAGCGCTACCTGATCGTTCATCGTGCAATATTTTGCAAAAAACATCTTTTGTACTCGTATTTCGCCTCGAACTTGTTTCCTACGACACTCTCTCTCCCCATTAACTTCTCTCCGTCGTACAGGGGACTTTGCTTGAAATCTTGAGCACGTATTTTCATCGTAAAACAGGGTGGAGAGTGCCGGAGAGAGGAGAATTAATTAATTTCGCATTTTATTTCATTTTTGTTGAGTGTTTCTTTAATTGATTCCTCTTTGCCCGACGCTCTATTTCATTTTCCCCTTTTCTTAATGGCAGTTCTACAAACACCGGAGGGAGTGAACAAGAATAATCAGAATTTAATTGGAAGAGATTGGTTGTACGAGAAAATATCAACCGATAATTAGAGTTATTTCGATTTTTTAAATGCAAGAGGTGGAAATCTGGAATATTGTCATTTGATATTTCGCCGAGGCCCACCAGCCCTCGATCCCTTCCCCAAAAAAAAACCTCAAGAAATTCTCAATCCCACGAGAATATCAAGTGAAACTGTTTTCTTTATATCTGTAAATAAAATGAAAAAAATCACATACGCATAATTTATGACTGTTGTATCTGTGCTTCGAGAAGTCATGCCGGCTATCAATTCCCACTTCATACGCGAGTAATTAGAGAAACAAAAAGTCTGCGCAGGTGACAAAAAACCCTCTCAATTTGATTATTTAATTTATCAATAAAAATTCATAATTTTCTGCTGTCCGCGTTTAAACATCATTTTCTATTGTCATATGAATGTGGTTTTATCTCGGGAAGAGATTGTTCAACGAAAAAAAGTCACAAGAAACTTTTTGTAGAGAATTTAATTGCCCGTAAAAAATTCCTCTGCCATTTTCCTCTAAAATTACTCATTAACGTGATACAGTATTAATAACATCTTTTAAAAATCCGCCTGCGCAGGCCGAAAACCTCCAATCTCGTCTCGATCATTTAATTTCCTAAACAAAAGTCTATAACTCATTTTCTCGAGTCCCCATATAACAAAGCGATACGATTTTATACATATAAACGAAGGGGAATGAACACTTACGTAAACCTTCACCTGTACTCATAGCTAGAGAACCTTTTTATAAACGTTTTTCCCAAAAACTCATTAAAACTTAGCGACCGAAGGAGAAAAGTCTAACGAAAACTGTCAACAGAGAAATTAGCGGTGAGAGCCAGTAACAATAATGAATAAAAAAAATATAGAGAATTTTTTAATATAAAAAGAATGTTCTTTTTTCATGCGAATAGAGAAAAAAAATCTTCAGATGATAACGCGAATAAAAAAATTTAATAGACTAAAATCAAATATTCTGTAGATAAATTTAATACAATTCTATTTTTCAATCCAACAAATCTCCCTAAACTAGTTGTTTGCATTAAAAAATTGAGTAGAAAAATTAAACAAAGAGCCGAGAAAATATCTCGATAAGTCAAGTTGTACAGACAAATGGAATTATATTAATTGTTTTCCGCAGAATAATTTCTATTAAATTTTTCTTTCGTGCGTGAGACGACACAGAGATCTCCGTAAATATGTAAATAATGAAAATGAATGTATGTGAGAGTGACTAGAGGCAGAATTTCGACGCAAATGCTATCACAAAAATTGGAAAAGCCGTTAATGGTGTAATGTTAACGTTGAGGAAGATCTCAAACGATCATTTATGGGATTAGAAAGTGGGGAGAATTAAATGGCTGCACCAAACTGTTAACTCACTGCCTGTACATCTGATATATAATTATTTAAAAACGTGAATAATTGATACCGACGCCGATATGTTGCATCAACGAGTTTGAAGGAAAATAAAACCCAGGAATTCTCATCCTAAGCTTAGTATTATGCAAGGAAAATCGATGTACCCTCAAATTAAAGCGTAATATTGTTTTTCCTTTGGTTTTTTTACATATTGTAAATATTCTAAAATAAATAATCGTTTTTATTCAATTAAATAAAGTGTGAATTATTGATTATTTCATCGAAATCATTGATAACATTTCGAGGAAACGTTTGAAAATAAATTTATAAATATTTTTTAAATAAAATATGGAAATTCAGGAGGGATAATTTCTAATGAAATGAATGGCTCGTGATGAAAAATTCTCCATATCAATTCTTCAACCTTGTCCATATTTTTATTTATAAAATGAAATGATTGTGTCATGATAGACTGAGTGAAATTATTCAGTAATTAACTTGCAACGTCAGACGATAATCTCGCAGTTGAAGAGATTAAACCCCAAAAGTCGTCGAGTTTTCACTTTTTAACTCGTGAATATTCATGAACGGGAGGTGGTAATGTCATTTCGCAGGGATTGCCTACCCACGTAATTTTGCTAAAACGCCCCTTTATCACCGGCTGTTGGGACTTGTTAGTCGCTGACAGTGGACAAGTTGCTGTGGATTTTTCCACCGTCTCAGCAGCAGCAATTGCAATTCTGCAGCTGAAATAATTTCAGAAGGATCACTCGCTCCAATATTTAATTAAATATTCAACAAAAGAAAATTACTTCCTACTTTGACACTGCAAAAACATTAAATTGAGACTGCCGAGTCTCCACTTAAACCGCTAATTAGTGTTCCCTAAATTTCTATTCACGAAAAAAGAACTTGATGCGCATTTCAACTGGTCTAAAAAATGAAACCAGTATTGCCGACGAAACCCACAAAAAAAAAATAAATAAATAAATATCAGAAAGAAAATATTTATTCACTTCGCTTTAATTACAAGTATCAGGGGATGACTCGATACAAAAGAAAACCAGGAAAAAAAAAGATACAAAATTAATGCCAACTGGGAGTACTTGAACTAGAGGTGGGTGAGCTAGTGCCAGGGGACTTGGTTGGGATGGCTGATGGATCCCAATTTAATGTACCTGGTGGTTGACAATGGCAATTGCACACCCGCACTGTGACCCGGTGGTGTAGCAATCTGGGGCACTTCAGCTGTCTGGGCTGACGTTCCATCGCCCTTAAGGACTGCCACGCACTTCCATTCATTGATATAATTGTCCTTCCATAGGCGAACGCAACCGTCATCACCTGACGACGCCAGAATTGTCCCCATTATATTCCAACAGACACGCCAGACTGTGCAGTAGTGATCGTCAAATTGAACTGTTTTTATTTCAAAACGAGACAGACCACTGTGTGCATTATCCCTGAATTAAAATTACAGATGTAATTGTAATCATTGAACAATTGATTAAAATTAACGATTAGTCCCTCAACTGAAGACGTAAAGACTTAGAAGTCTTAAAACTTTGTACTTAAAAAACATTTACGAAGAGAAAGATCCATCAGAGTGTCCAAGAGTCGCTCAATTATTATTGTCATTAATATTATTATTATTATTTACGTACTGCAGGGGTTTTAGGCTCACAATCCTCACATCTTTCGTGGCAATAGCCAACGTATGAAAACTTCTCCCAAGATTTGGTGAAAAGGCAATATCGTGGACTGGATCAACGACATTTGACAGTGTTTCAGTTTTAGTCCATCGTCTACTGTTCTCCGAGTACTCGTAAATAAATACTTTACCCCCTGACGATGCGTTCGAGTCATCACTACCCACTGCAATCATCGGGGGATGTAATCTGGGAGAAAATTAGGCGTTAGAGAAATATCTGGGGTTGTTTATGAGGAAACAATCAGATAAGAAATGAAGAACGAGAAGAAATCCACAATTTTGTTGAAGGTAAAAAAATTGTGGGCTTTTTAAGGCAAAAAATATTAACAAAACAATTTTGTTTTGTCAATATTTTTCGATGGGTACCTAGACAACGATGGATTCCAGGTGATACAACTGCACGATAATTTACAGCTGATGTCATGTTGGAGTGTCCACTGGCTTAGGTTCATAACATCTGGTGCCTCGTAGATTCTTATTACTCCGTCTGCACTGCAAGTGGCTAGAACAAGTCCCAGTGTTTTTGGGCCGAATTTAACGTCTGTTACGGAGGTACGAGAGTCCACGAGATTTGTTCGTCGTACCCAGTGCCTCATGCCACGCTCGCCAGGTCCAGAGCCTTCTCCAACTAGAAATTAGATTGTCTGAGGATTACAGTCCACCTGGACCAGACGAAAATCTTCTTTTTCTTCAAAGAACGAAAGAATAATTCCTTTTGGAGAGAACATCCCCTGAATTACCAATTTCCTCCCAGACAGCGGCTGTTCTATCGAAGGAACAAGTCGCAAGGACCTGGCCAAATTCAGGATGTGCCCATGTGACTTTCCATACAGACCCACTGTGGGCCTTCCAGGAGGCTGTCAACTGCCAATTTTCATGCTCGTCCTCGTCCCAGACCTACAACGAGTCCCAAAATATAATTTCCAACTGGAACAATCGCCGCAGAAAATTCTTCTTCTCTCCAAATGACGAAGGAAAAATTTCAAATTCCACAAACAACATTGGGAACTCACTTTCACGAATTGATCACTGGAGCAAGTGGCCATCCTCTGGCCATAAAAATCGTAGGCAATGTCATGGATCAAGTCCTTATGCTCAGCATTCAAGCTGTGCGCCTCAAACATTTTCACACGTCACGTGAAAAATAATTCACAATTAATTAAACAAAATCCTGTATTTATCCCTTGAGAGGTTATACACCGAATCCTGGACGTTCTCAAGGTTATGTTTACAGTTCGCGTGCGCCAGCGGCGGTTCGGGCGCCGAATTAATTATTTTCGGCGGGAAAAAGCGTTAAAACGAAATACCAAAAATGTTAGAATTCGATTTGTTCAACAATTGTTCAGAATATTTATCAGTCTTCGTCATTCGATTATTCTTAAATAATCAGCATTGAATAATTTTGTTTATAAAATACTGATAATAATATGAATGACATTTCTTTTTTAAATAGTAATTTTTATTAGGTAAAAAATGTCTACTGTCATAAAACAATTTACTCTTCAATTGTTCATTTGAGTGAGAACGATTGATTAATTGACGGGTGAATTAAAATTTAATTAGAGCCGGAAGAAGGCTTTTCTGATTTTGCCAGTGGGAATTTGTCCCTGACGTCTCAGTCTCCGGACAGCCTCTCGAAGATGCTTCGGCTGGAGGGGGCCAGTTTCGTTGTTGGCTTCCATGACATCTAGAGCTGTTGAAGAGCAATTGAGTGAATTTTTAAACTCAAACGACGAAGAGAAAATTTCTTTCCTGAAGTGAAATCACTTTACCTTCTTCCACAATTTCACCTACGAATACTTTGGCAATACCAGACATTGCAATAACGACATTCTGGGAGACAGAACATCCTGTTATTGTCTGCATAATCTGTAAATCATTTGATTTAGCAAGTCCAAATGCCAAAGAACTTTGTTCTAAAATCCACAATAAATTATTGACTCACTCTTTTAATGGCTGCTTTAGGGAATGCAGCTCTTCTGTACATTTCGTACCTGTCCAGCTGATCCTCAGTGAAATTCGAGACTAAAACTCTGGCAAAATCAATGAAAATATCACAAATTAATTCATCACACTTCACCAATTGATCTTCAAGAATTGTAGTTTAAATTACTGCATTTTTTCTCGCTCCTCTTCTTCCAGTTCCTTTTTATTCTTCTCCTTGCTCTCTCGTCGTTCCTTCACAACAACAGGCGGTGCTGGACGTAAACCGATATCCGTATGAAACAAATCATGGACGATTTTATCCCTGATCGTGTCCACTTCCATCCTGGAGGACTCATTATGAGAGTCTCGAGATTCTGAGGGTCGTCTGTCTGACGTGAGGGACATGGGGAGATCATTCGATGGGCCGAGGTCTGTATCAGAGGCTGCATCAGCCCCAGAACTATCCAATTCAGTCTTGAAAAAATGATATTCATGAACTCAACTGTCCTTTTAACTGACAGAATAAAATCCATAAGTTCATGGACATCTTTTAAAATTAATCTTTTACTCTTTTTCATTGGTTACCTTGATATCATGCTCCTCAACATCAATCATATCATCTCTATCAGAAGCCCCAATATCACTGTCTCTGTGTGAATCCTTATTATTTCCAAGTTCAATACACTCGTTTTCGTTGTCAGAGTCATCTTTTCCAAACAAATTATCCATTTTTTAATTCTGAAAATTCTATCAGCCCCTGAAACTCTGTTCTCAGCTGACAAAATTAAGATTTAATTTGATGAAATTCCACGTTTCCTCAGGAAGTTTTTGTTAAACAATTGGAAAACTGAAAATATCCGAGGGTAAAATAACCTTCACAATCACTTCCACTTATTTTTACTCTCAAAATCCTTCCCTGAATCCTGAGAGTCAATTGAGAATAATTGAGAAATGATTTATGGAAAAAAATCAATGGAAAACAATGTTTTATTTGTTGTCTTGGAGTATTTGGAGCATTTTGTTTATACCACTCGTGAGAAAAAATTGTTTAGATCATTCCAGAGGGAGCCAATAGTTCTAAAAATTTGGGTACAATCAATTATTGAAACGTCAAACTGTAGATTTTGGCGTGGACCAATGAGAGATGTCTAACGTAGACGTTGTCTCAGCCAATTGGCAAACGCCAGCTGGGTTTCCCGGAGTTTGACAGAATCCAACGTGGTATAAAGCCGCTTATTGTAAAAGCAACAGAAGGAGGAAGATTGTTATTTGTGAGTGCTAACATTGTTTATGGTTATTTATATTTAGATAAACAAATCAATCGATATTTGTATTATCGGGTAGCCTTGAACTGTTTATTTCACCACGAAAAAACGGTTGCTGGGGGATTGAACAATTGTTCAGAGCATCATAACCTGTGGGAGGTACAGTTAGAAGACGTTCTGGAAGTGTTTGAGATTTTTATTTCGTCTGTTGCGAGAATTCTACGGTTTTTCCTGGCGATTGACGGGTGATTTTGATAAATTATTGTTGGTTAGGCTGACAAGTGGAATTTAGTGGCTCTTTTTTTTATCACAGATGCAACAGAAATCGATTGTTTCGGCTTTTGGTGGGGAGATATTGATGATTTCAAAAGACTCATTTAGCCTATTCGTATTTATTTATTTAAAAACTATTTTATGGGCATTTTATTTGTGAACGAGTGCATATCGGAACTCAATGTTTTGTTAAATTAATTTTGTTATGAGCAATTTTATTGGAACGAGTTGAAGACATTTTTTGTAGAGGAATTAATGAGCTAGATAAAATGTCTCTTGATATTTTTTTCTATATTCAGTCCTTTTGGAAATAACGAGTCAATTAAAAAAAAAATGAGAATTGGGTGGCATGAAGGTCTTGGAGATTAGACCAGAATACTCAGATTCCAAACCGAGATGTCTCTATTTTACTGGCTAATTAGATTAATGGATGTTAATACTTATGATGTTGTGATTAATTGTTGCAGATTTGTAATAAAAATATCAAGATGTGGCGAGTTACATTAATATCCCTCCTCGTGATCATAGGAATAGGTTTCGAAGCGTCAGCACTCAAAGAGGGAGAGTGCGAGGGTAAGAGACTACTCAATAAAAACAAAAACCCTAGAATAAAATCTCTATCAACCTGTGAAATTCACTGATAAAATTCAATCTCCCACAGTTTGTGTAGCAACAGTTAAAAAATTCGCTGCAACGTTGAGTGAGGACACCAAGAAAGACACGAAAAAAATTGAGAGTGAGTTCAAGAAGTTCTGCAAGGGCTCCAAGTCCAAGGAGAACAGATTTGTGAGTATCTATTAAATATTCATGTTATTTAACAATTGAATTGTCATGGAAAAAATCTAAAAGTCTGTTTGCTTTGCAGTGTTATTACTTAGGAGGTTTGGAAGAGTCAGCCACTGGTATTCTTGGAGAACTGAGTAAACCACTCTCTTGGTCACTGCCAGCTGACAAAATTTGCGAGAAATTGAAGAAAAAAGACGCACAAATTTGCGATCTCAGATTTGGTACGTAAAACTTGAATATCTTTTGCAAAAATCGTAGGGCACGATGATGAATAAATAAATGTAAACAAAGTAATAAAAAAATCCACTGAACGATTGGGATTGAATTAATGAATTTCAATTGTCGATTACAGAAAAACAAATTGATCTGAACACAGTAGACCTCAAGAAACTGAAAGTCCGCGATCTCAAGAAAATCCTGAACGACTGGGACGAGACCTGCGAGGGTTGTATCGAGAAAACCGACTTCATCAAGCGAATTGAGGAGCTCAAGCCCCAGTATTCAAGCCCATCGAAAACCGAACTATGAAGACTTGATTATATCCACAATTATCACATAATTTCCTCCATTAGTCTTCTCGTTTCTCTCATTTAGCTCAATGTTCTAATTAATTCATCCATAATCATGATGCAATTGAATGCCAGTATCAGTGTTTATAATTATCAATTGGCGCGTGAGAGTGCAGAGTGAAAGATCAATCGAGTATTTATAATTAAAGCAAGAAAAAAAAAAGAAATTCCAAATTCCATCGTATTTGAATTTATATATCAATTTGTTACATTTGTATCCCAAATGTATATTTTTTAATTAATTGAATTACACGAATGATTAATTAAATTAGTTTGTTTACTGTAATTGTTGAAAATAATTGGAAGATTTCTCCAGAGGACTCCGGGACAATCCCCGGAGTTGTTCAAAAATTCGCAAGAGCAACGATAACCTGCCTAACATGACCGAAAACTCAAAGGTTATTGAAAAATAAAAAAAAATTTTTTTTTCAAAAATGCTGAAAAATGAAAGGCCTCCCCTTTCCATTTTTCCGATTTTTACCGAAATGGGCACTCTTTTGACGATATCTCAAAAAGTATTGATCCGATCGCCTCGAGGTTTGCGCCATTCGAAAGCTGAGCTCATTTCCCATCGATATAGG
>JAPYZN010001686.1:0-15096 GCA_030522865.1 Psyttalia lounsburyi | reverse complement strand
ACAAGAGAAAATGATTGGCTTAAGAATTATGTCATAGTAAAAAATATTCTGGAACCAAGAATTAATTTTTCAGCCAAAAGTAGGTTTTTCTCTCAGTGTGAGAGCGACAGAAAAGTAGTATTTCCCTCCGTTTCTTGCTCACCAGTGGAAGGGGAACTCTTCTCCTCTCCCGCTCAACGGAAGAGGCGTCACACACACTGGTGGGCCAGACCACACGGACGTACAGGTGTTGCGTGATTGGCTGCCCTTCTCACTTCAATAACTCCCCAGGGGGGGCTTCTGATCAAACAGTGGAAAAGGACTTCTCTGCTCAGAATCACCCCCTAAACCCCCCTATTCTGTATTGCCATATACTTCTGGGACACCCCGTAGATACACAGTAGCTCTCAGCCTGCTTTTCGGAGATGCGGACATGTCGAAAATTCACTTGGCCGATACGTTATCGCGTATCTCGATCGATTTTCTATGCCTGGAAAAATTATTTTTTAGATAAAACGGAAGACTTGAGAATTCAATTGACAATTTTAATCCCGATAGAGACCTAACATTCCCGTCGCACAAAAAAATTCAATTAAAAATGGAAAAAAGACGATGAATTATTACTGAAGATCGATTCACTATTTACATAATTTTTTTACATGTATTTTTTATCAACGGATATTCTTTTTAGAATACTCGACTAAAGTGATTTCATGAACTGTGGAATGTGTCTCCTAAGTAAATAAAAATTGTGATGGGATTCTGGGGAATTTAGTGGAATAGTTTATACCCGGCGGGTATCTCTGCAATAAAGTTTGCAGAATGTAAACAATGTGGAGAGTTGTGGCAATCCATATTGACGATCATGTGAGAACTTATAAGTTATTTTTTCAAAATATTTTGCATAGGCGAGGTTGCAAAAAACTTATTTTGTTCCGTTAAATCTCGTAAAGTCTTCCTGTTTTGTCAATCTGTGAAAATCGTACTTTTTTATTTTCTTACTTTAATTTCAAATATTTTATATGGTTTTGCAAAAATATATAGGGACCAAAAAGAAAAAGAATAAACTATAGTAATACATTCCGTAATAATGTTTATAATTCTCACTATTCGAATAAAAGAATATAGATATGATGGTGTATTGCCAGGATTCCCAGTAGTATATGCAGCTTTTCGTAATTTACTTCCTGGAATGGATAACCGCAGTAACATTGTGAGTTTCATCTCAATGGTAACACTCACACTATCGCAGAGTTAACTGAACCACGTTGAGTACCTAAAATCTCGTCTGCAGTGAACCAAACAGATATCATGGATACAGTTAGCCTTCTAAATGGAAAAATTACACAAATAATGTTTATGAGAACTCCTTACAATTTGAAGATGTTGTCATCTTTATCTAATAATTAGTAACGCCAGCAATAAAAATTGGTGACAGGACGACTGAATTAAAAAATGTTTTATTCATTAAATATTACAGTTGCGGGTTGCTCGAATTGGGTATAAATTTCTACAAATTAAAATTATGTATTTGTAAACGTTCCAAGAAATTTTAATGTTCATACAATGTTGGAATAATTTTCATAATAAGCCCTCCAGCGCACTTTTTTTCATTATTTTCTTTCTTCTTTCACCACCAAAAACCCGAAAAATCTTACCTAGTACATCCCAAGCCGTCCTACCGTCGCCATTTCCATGAAGCGACCCCAGATTAGAAATATATTTTATGAGTAATTTTGAGATAAAATTTATATGATTCTAATTGAATTTTATAAATGGTTCTGCAAGAACAAATTAAATAAAACAAGATCACTTCTCTCGAAATATTGGAAATAGATCTGTTCCCATTGATTCAGCTCAATGATGCGTCGGCATACGATGCATGAAGAAAGAAATGTGATATCAGCACCTCCGTCTCTATATTGTCATCCTCCTGAACTCATCTGGGCGGTTCGCCTGTTCTTATAAAATATATTTGTGACTCGTGGAAGTCATTTGAGCACCTCATAGCCGAGGGAATTCCCCCTGGAATAGCGTTCTACAATTTATCGCCCCGATAATCGAGTTCTAGCCTCGTCTCATTGTTTGAAATTTATAAGGCCGGAGTTTATTGAGAGTAGTCAATGTCCCCTTCGCAGGGACATAGGTATATTGTATGGATTAGATAGCCAATAAATTCATTTACTTCTACATATTTGACATGCATAAAAATTTAAGGATAAACGAAAAATGTGCGTCAAAGGGAACAATTATGAATATATATTAGAGTTCAATGAGAGTTTTTATCTGGAATTCGTGGGAGAATTTTATTAAATTTCCATCGAAGTTTCTACGGGAGCGAATTTTAGAGTTTGTCTTTTTTTTGACCGGAATTTTTCATGCCTAGTTTTTTATAATAAAAATCAATAGAATCCAATAAATATTTTTGAGAGAAATTCACTCTCCCCAAATTCTCATTTTTTTTGCTATCTTTTTTTATGTAGATAGAAAATTATTGCGATTCTGAATTGACGGAATTGTTGCCACTTAATTTTTCTCTGGTCTGTTATCACTGCCTGGAAAGGTCACATTTATTGTATTTTATTTCTCGCCAATAAAATAAATCTGGAAATTCGGGTTAGCATGAAGGAGAAGACCATAAAAGTTCCTCTGAATATTTCACACTTCTGAAGTACGCAAAATGCAACATGATGGCAGAGGATCAAAACTAGAAGCGAGTAAAGCCCACAATCGTCAAGACAAGAGATAATCCAGCAGTCAGAGCGATTTTATCATGTTCTAAATCCCGTTTACACCTACGTTTATCGCGGACTTGAATCCGCTTAGGTCATGAGTGCTTCTGAAGTGACTTCTGTATTCCGCTTTGCAACGGAGGAACACGACTAGACACTTTGTACGCCTCTGTCTTCTGGATGACAAGGGGGGGACGCAAAAGATGAGGAGATTTGGGCACCAAAGGGCAGTTTAAGGTTTCTCATTGTTATTCCTGTCTTTTCATTTTTAAATTCTGTGAAAGGAGAGAGACCGAGTCAACCGAGTGAGTGTCCACCGGTGACAACCCCATTTCGAAAGTTAATTATTAATCTTTTATTATGAGTCGTCGTTCATGATTCATTCGGCTGTATTATTTTGAAATGAAAAGATGAGTGAAATAATTTATTTTATAATTGAAATGCACCCAAAGAGTTTCTAATTTCCTATTAGATTTTCCCGTAAGAACGATTGGTAATGTCAAACTTACTTTTCCTCTTTAAGTTTCCAAAATGAATAAATTTTAAAAAATCTAGAACATGGAAAAATTAAAATTAATAAAAAAAAATTCCGAATGAGTTGGCCAATAACATTTAAAAAACATTCATTGGATTCTATTGAGTCGTCATCAAGTAAAAATTAAATGGAATGGAATGAGTCATTTTTTTCAAACTTCAAACTTCAAAAATTGATCGGTCTGCATCCCGTCAACGATCGAGGTGAAAGCGCGACGTTACTTCTCTAATGAAGATACTTTGAGAACTGGGTGGTAAATTCCACTGCAATAAACATCCAATTAGAAATATGCAAATTATATGAAATGAATGCAAATGCATTGGATGTAAAATTGGAGCGTCTTTCAGCGGTAATCGAAGGGAAATTCCCAAACTAGTAGGTCCCCTTTAACAGGATCAGCCGGAAGGTGTTGCGTTGGGGCAGGGGGGAGGAATCTTTTCGCTCCTACTTGAGCCAGCCGTTGGCCACCCCCTGGGGTCACAGTGCCCTCGCAAACTTTTCCACCAAGGAGAATCACCTAACACGAGTTGCCGTGAGACTGGCGCTCTCGAGTGTGGTAATACAAGACCAAGTGGTATTTTAAGGTACAAAAGACGTTGGACACTCGACCCGCGTTATCCTCATCCCTGTCAATGGTGCTGAGGGCGAAGGAGAAGATGGTGGAAGGTGAATTGGGGAAATTGAAAAGTCAATTATTGGAAATATTGGCGGACAGCTTGAGTTATTTTCTTTAAAATCGAAGGTTCTTAGCGTTTAATGGTTTTAACGGTCTAGAATTCACGGGAGTTATTCTTTCCAGAGGTCAATGTATCGAGACTGTGAAACAAAGGATTTTCAACGACTCACTTCAAGGATTTCCAATGACTCAGTGCATTTGAATTTGGGGAAGACTTTGCTGGATTACTTTGTTAATCTCCACTAATTAATAATTGTTTTTCAGACATTTTTCATTTGTTTTGCCTTGCTATAAACAACAACTCACGAAGTTCTCACGTACTAGTTTAATCGATTACAACAGATTTCGGATAGAGTAACACCCACATGACTCTGGGGGAAGGGAATTAGAAGAGCGTGACTGAAGCCTCCCGAGGTGCCTCCCTTTCCAAGCTTATTACCAATACAATTGGTAGCAAAATACAAATAATACAAAAATTGGTCGGGGTTGTTCGTCCCTCGCTACGCTCGCTCCCATTGTTGTTGCGTTGAACTACTATCTTCTCGACTAATTCTCAACACGATTCGTAACGCGATTTTTCTCTTTTATTCGGCCCTTGACGAGCCTCGTAACGAACTTCCCGATAGGCTGAAATATTAACGTAGAAATTTAGACACCCTTCTTCAGAAGTTTTACAAAGGGTGACAGGATTTTACTATAAAGAATTCGAAAAGGAGTGGGGGGAATTTGCTCCCGTCTTAACTTCCTATCGGCAAGTGAAAAAATAAGTAATTATCCCTTTCGACTTCGGTTAAATAGGCGTTCTACCCCTGCTTATTTTCAAAATACAAAACAAAATTTACGTTTCTGTACGGAACTCTTACGTCCTTTTTACCTAATAAACGGCGAGTAAATTATGAGTTACATAATTTTTACTAAAATATTCTCTCTACACAAACTCTCTTTGATCACGTTCAATATCTAATGAATTTTGAATGGAACGTGAGGGGAGAAGTTGGGGAAGACTGGGGGAGGGAGTGCTTCATCTGGGGCGAGAGAAACTCACGAAAATTCGGAGGAAAATTATCATTCACGTGCAGCCGTATACGCGGAATGTGGCTGTTTATGCGGTAAATCCCTGGCACGCATCTTTGCTCAACCTACTCAGCTTCATTCCCGCATGGGAATTCTTCGGTGAAACATTCCAGGTTGTTTGCGGTTGTCCAAGCATCAACAATGTTATGTATTTGAAAGGGATACACAATGGTTCAAGTGGGTGCTACAAAATTATGACAATGGGGAGGACAATGGCGAGAGCCATGTGTGGCCTTTGGATTTTATGCATAAAAGGATCTCTAATATCTGAAAAATGTCAAGATTTATATTGTCTTCATTGTATTTTTTCACTGGATGGAACAATTTCCAATGAAATATCGTGAAGTACAATTTTTTGCTGCTTCAGAGTGTAACGAAATTGAGAAACCGGGAAATTTCACTCACGTAAAGGAAAATGAATTGGCTTCCCGGCTCAAATAAAGGAAATTATTGTAAAGTGAACTGAATGGGGAATTTTCATGATTTCTCAACGTCTCACGTGATAAACAACACTTTCAATTATATTTTCTTGTTTTTTCATCCGTGAGCAAAGTGAAATTGATAAAGAATTTGAACGCACGGAGTAATTATTGTCAGAAGATTTCAGGTATTTTTTCTCTCAGCATCATCTAATTAGGTCGACAGGAAACTCCCCCCAAATATGAGGCAAGTCCAATTTCTCCTGATTAGCATGCATTTCTCAACACGGCATTAGACAAAATATGCGCAGCCCCGTCCCCCTCCGAAATTGCAAAACCAAATTACCAGTTTAGAACTCTGTCATTGCGTTAGAAACACCTTAACGTATGTTGAGTAGTGGAAGACTCATACATTAATAAATGCAAATCTGCGGATCCGCGGAAGGTGGAAAAGTTGGAAAATTACATGCAAAATGTAACTTTTAATACTAGGAGAGTGGCTAGCCGAGAAATAGCACTCGGATGGTATTTTTTATATCGCATTATGAGAATGCCCATTTCCATTCATAGTGGTCAAATCTGGAGGAATTTTTCAGCGAGCATTCATTTAGGGAGAAAAAATGAGAAGTGAGCTTTTCTACTTTCCATTATTATATGCATGAGGGTGCCGAAATGATGTAATAATATGAAAATTGAACAATTGTGACAGCCGCAAATCTGTAAATATTTAGTTAGAAATCGTCAAATTGTTCTGTGCCAACTAAAAATTGTTGCCAATTGTTTTTTTTGTGGTCAGTAAATTATTTGTTGATTATTATGGGTCTGATTACTCATCACACCTCATGAATTTCGGGTGTGGACTATCGTTCGTTCGGCAAATGAACAGTCGAGCGCCGAGCGTCGGTAACGTTTCAGTACTGATTATTTAACAATAATAAATGAAGAATTTGGGAAACGAAATGGGATATCCTAAGTTGGAAAGACGAGTTCCTCAAGTTCTTCTCAATGGCTTAATTTGACAAACAACAAATGACTAATATTTTAGAAAATGTCTTTAAAAACTAAAGGGTAAGACAGTTAATTTTCTAGATTAATTTCAGTGACCAAAAGTGCTCTCGATGTTATTGTTCGATAACAAAAAAATTGGAAATTTTAATTACGACATCAATTAGGCATCACACCTCCTGATTTTCCCATTGGGACTCATATTGACGATCATTTGGCCGTCGAATGATCGAACCAACCTCAGAACATTGGGACATCAACAATCAATTATTGACGTAATTATCTCATCGTCGATTTGGTGCCTCCCAATTCCGCAACCGGTCTTGTTTACCCGCGGAGGCCGATTCGCCGAGCAGTCTTTGGCAATGCCGGACCCCCGTCGGGGGGCAATCGATCATACATGACAGTATAGTGATCGGTTAATCGTGAATATTGGAGAGGAAACTTCTCTCTGGACGAATTCGTCGCCTGTTACCATGTGCAACCTCTGGAAGGGATGTACATCATCATCTACAAACATTATTGATTTTCAGGGGGTAATTGGCCGGTGCGTTTCATTCGGTTGATCATACCATTTTCAAAAACTAATTATCATCAAAGCTACCGATGCAAATGTGAATGGGAGAAAAATAATTTGTCAGCGTAATAGGAGTGATGTGGGCAGAGGAAAACATATTAAAATTATGATAATTTTAATTTCAAATTAATACAACCTGGAAAATCAAAAAGAGTGTCTATCTGATATTCATGAATCTGAGTCAATTTTTGAAAAATTTTGGGGGTTTCCTATTTTCTTGGGATGATTAAAGCCCAGAGAATGAAAATGAAAATATGCCTTTCGTTTTTCGATGATCTCTAATAAAATTTTTGAAATCTTATTAGCGATAATAAATGAAGCATAAGTGAAATTGTCTGGCAAAATCGATCTGCAAAATAAAATTTTGAAAGCGTGAATTGCAAATGAATCTTTTCCAAATCAACGAAATTTATCGTCCCCAAATTAACCAATGGTTTGTGCTTTCAGTTCCTGAGGTTTACGCCGAAGGCTCGAAGTAAGGGATAACCATCCACCATCGATAATAGTTAGTGTGCGAAGGAGCGTGCATCGGGTAATTTTCCAATAGGACAACGATGCAGCCGGGCGTCTTCCAGCCACTAGACCCGAAATGGAGACACTGATCCAGGAATGTCGAGTGCCGAGGACTACATCCTCGGGTTTATTGACGAGTGGCCGATCGAGACGCTCGTAAGATGGCGATAGCCCACATTAAATACCAATCGACAATTGTGGGAGTGGATTTGAAAGATTTAGGGGGATATAAAGAGTCAAGTCTCAGTATTATCATCTCAAATGGGATGGTTAAGACTCAGTTTTGAAGGTATTCTTGTGAAGTGCTAGTCCATGAGTATTGACCAGCCATGAGCTCAAGGCTAGAGAGTTACAAAAAATCACTGTAAAACAGTTTAATTATATTTGATAATTGATTTTTGAAAAAATAACGAATATTAATTGATTTCCTAATTTAATTCTCCAATATCGATAATAGTTCACAATTTTTATTCCCTAGAAAATTGTAACATAAAAAAATAACTTTAGAAGAGTGACTACCTAGGGCTAAAATTCTTTAGTGTGCAAACGAGAATGGCAGACTTGACGTTCTTATTCAAGAGTGCAAACCGTTAATAGAGTCAATTGAAAAGGAAGAAAGTAACAAATCTGAATTTGAAAAAAATTAGTTAAAAATTTGATTTCAGCTGAAAACAGGCACTTTGGATGGGAATCTTTTTATTTAAAAAGTTACCCATGCTGTTCCTCCATTCAACCCGTGAATTATGAATGTCACTAGCTAATGCATTCACAACACTACTGGCTGAAAGCAAAAACATTGTACAAGAACCATTGACCGTAACTGGTGGCCTAGGGATAACTCAAGTTGTGTGATTTCATCCCTCGCCTGCGGCTGTGACGCAAACTTCGCACTGCCGTGAGTTACCCCTAATTCACTCGTGGCGCTAGAAAACCCTCGACAAAAATATTGTCAATTGAGCGATTCAAACAGAAAGAAAAAAGAATTACAGTCTTATATTCCCCAATTTTATATTTGAAGCAATCTTTATGTAAAAAATTATTTTTTTTCATTCTAACCTCCATCCCCCTAAATTATTAATCACCCCTACGTGTATATAAAAATTATCCACAAATTTGTTTTTATACCTGAATAAAATTACATGGACATCCACAGTTCAGCATTGAGACATCGATAAAAATGCATCGAGTGCAACGAAAATCCAACTCATGAAAGTCAAGATGTGCACCAGGTGTTATATAACGATCAGGGATTGTGACGAAGGCTGGATTAAATGAGGAATAAAAAAAGAAGCAGAAGTGAAGTGGATGCCGATGTTTACCGATATACGAGGGCGTCACAGTAAATCTCACTTGTGTGAGATACCCCGTAAAATTTTCCGTCTCTATACATTGAGTCGGGCAGGCAGAGATGGTAAGAAAACGCCCTCAAGTTGGAAATACTCAATGGGGGAAAAAAAATGTTATTGAGGTGTGCGATGTGAGAATACCGGAGTGGAATATGTAATGGAGAAAGTCCATAGATCTGTGGCACGCGAGAAAATGGAATAATTTTTTTTAATGTTATAAATCCATTCACCCTTGGGTACAATTTTTCTTCTTTCGGTGGACGTTTATTTTTGACAATTCCATCAACGACTGTGGCTTGAATAGAACCATCAAGACATTAATTACTGTTGGAATTTTTAATTTCAGGCGCTGACAATGATTTTGAAGTCCTTTAATTTTCTTTGATATTCTCCGTTTTAAAGTATCAGTTTCGGATTTTTCTCAACTTAAATTCACAGTATTTATTGTTCCTTCCGATTTTTTACTTCATAAGTTCTCATCATTTCCTCGTATTAATAAAATCGTCTTTTAACGGATTTTTCTCTCTCAGTGAGCAGAAAGAATTGTCGAGAATCCTAAAAAAAATTATCGATTGAGTTCCAATTTGAAGTATTTAATTTGGACAGTAGCAAAGCAATCATAGAGTACAAGAGAAATTACAGTCTGCAACGGAGATTTATAGCGACAGCCAGCGGAACATTTGAAGCCCCATCGACCCGACCACTGAAACTCTAGCACTTCAAAAGTAGGAAATAAAAAGAGTGTTTTGAGAGGCTTTAGAGCGTACAATCATTTGTCTCTGACTTTTCTAAAACAATGAGAATGGATTTTACAGGATTCTTGGTACTCACCATCAGTGTCAATCTCTTCTAACATGGTCCGAAGTTCCTCAGTTCTTGCGAATTGTCCTAAACCGCGCATCACCCTTCCAAGCTCTTCCTTCGTGATACTACCATCTCTGTCTTTGTCAAAGAGATTGAAAGCTTCTTCAAATTCTAGAAAATTGGAATCACAATTTGAAATGGATTGATTTTGTAAAAACATACGAAATTGTTATTCAACTGAAAAATCCTGGGTTTACTTTCGGAAAATATATTTTTTTAATTGAAATTGGATAAAAATTTGACAATTGTTCTTCAATCTTCAAAAAAATAGCATTGAATTAGATTTAAGGAGAAAATTGTTCCTGACTTTATTCTATTTTGCATTAAAAAATAAGTAATCAATTACGTTGACTTCTCAATTAAATTCAACATTTAAGAAGATATGTATATAAATTTTGCTTCCTTTTATGATTTTAAAAACAGTTATTGAACGGAAATACGCAATTGCTATCGCCATGTCCCTAGAATTACAATTCAAGTTTATGAAATTATGCCCACGTCCACGCGGCGGAATTTTCGCGTCTCTCAAATTGCCGGAACATTTTCGCGCCGCAATTTCTACATATTTATTCCAATGTCATACGCGAATAATTACCTTTCATTTGAGCTTTACTAATTGACGGCATCCTTTCGTCGAAACAAGTGGATCCCCTGCGAGCTTCCACCTCTGGTAGTTCAAATAGTAGACTAGTAGTCAATCGAGTTTGTCCACCAGTCGACGAACTCGAAGCCACTCCCCCGGTTAATGTCGATGTATTGCCAATTGACGACTCGCATGCCGATTCACAAGTTATTTGAATAGTTTCACCAAAACTACACTCATCACCTCTTCTCCTCGCGCACAGCTGTTTATTACCCTTCGCCATATCACTTCCAATGTCACTCTGTCGTCTCTGATTGCCGGGTAAATTCTGCTGTCTTACCTCCGTCAACTTGTTCGTCTCAATCGTCACCGATGGCTTTCGGACGTCCGGCCAAGCGACATCGCTCACCGATGGCCTCGATGAACCACCGTCCACCAGCTCCTCCTCCCCTCCACTCCCACCCTCTGTATCTTTACGTGTCTGAAATAATACCAGAGAAAGGGGGAAAAAATGTTGAATTATCATTTGCAGATGTACAACGGCTTATCATCAAGTTCTATAGTTGATTGACGTTCATCCGTCGAGGGATGAATTTGTATTAGTTAGACTCACTCGTCCGTGTCGTATAACATGATTGGGTCATTTGTAAGCTCCCGACAGAATTTTTATCGCTCTGGGGGAAGAGCTGTATTGTTTCATCGAGAGAATGGAATTTTTTTCCGTGTTTGAGGAGTTAACTAGATTGAAATTGTGCACGCGGAGGAGAAATAATCGACGATAGTCCGGCAATTGCAAGACTTTCTTCGCTGATTCTGCTGAAGAGTGAATGAACAAATATTTGGAATTTATTAAGGAAAATATTTTTTTTTGTCTGCACTAGCGGAAAAATGGTAGTTCACTCTTCTTATGAACTTTACCTGGAAAATACTGGCTTCGTATCAGATTTCACTAATTTTTTTCTTAATGAACGCGGAATTGGGATTTTTTTACTGTTTGTAATATGAAGCAAGTTTAATGTTTGCTACCATCTTTGAATAAATTCCCAGATAATTCTACTGAGAGCGACTGGTAAAGCTTCTGGCGCCCACTGTTCAAAGGTATCAGGAATGTCCATCAGTAATAAACAGTTGAATGCGGGATACTGTTTGTGACACTAGAGCTTGAGTTTAAAATCATTTGGAATATTAACAACAAAATTCTAGTGAGAATTAATATCTACCTCATCTTTTGACCATTCTGCTATTAAATTGTAAAGTTTATGATGAAGTAATTCATATGTACAGTTACGAGTGACTGTCAACAATTGGTCCAATCATGTGGATTTGTTACACGTATCCGATAAATTATTATTTTTTTGCATTGACACTTTCCGCTCTCGTATCGCTTCAATTATTGGCAAATAAATTGAATGGAAGGGCATTTCAATAAAAACTCATCGGGAAAAAACATTCATTGACTTCTTCTGTTCAACATTTTTGAATTTATGATGACGTAATTTCTTTATTGTTAGTATTTTTCGTCTATTCCATAAATTAATTTATAAAATAACCAAGTTTTCATTTTTTTATTGTGATTATTCCATTCATTCGCATTGAATTCTACAAGCTCACTTGTTCATTCACGATTGACGTGTAAACATTATAATGCAGACAGGAATTTTGTTGAATTGCTTTCTCAACAAGACGGTAAATGGCCTGAGGATGAATTTATGCATGAATAAATAGACTGAAGACGACACGTTCCAATTTCCCTTGAAAAAACGGCATCAAAGTGTTTACGTTCCGGGAATTCATATCAAATCTACCTCAAACCTATTCATATCGCATGGGTATAATCCCTTCAGCAGGTAAATGAATCTCTGTGACGTGAACACTAATGTTGACCCTGATGCGGGTGAGATGAGAATAAATCAGTGAAATTATTATCGTTATCATCGTGTATCATGTGATCTCAGCATATTTCGTCGTTGTGCCCATTCACACATGAAATTCTGGTAAATTTATGTTTTGGGCAGGCATGCAAAATCACGGCCAGCTGTGCCACTTATTTTTAAATTAAATTTTGATGAACAACTTTTTCTATCAGGACTCAATGAAAAACATTTTGTAAAAAATTAGAAACAAAATAACAAATTTAAGCAGAAGAATTTTTGGTACGGAAATTAGGATCTATTGATTTATTTCCGTTGAAATTTCGTAGAGAACGCATTCGATTATTCCACGGGAGGTTTTTCATTTCTAAAAATGTATTAAAAAGTTGGTAGAAAAATCGCGCAAATTCCATACATAATTCTAAAGATAAAAAATATTCCATGAAATGTTTTTCAACAGATAAAACGCAAATCAGTCACTTAGTCTCGATGAATAATGAAATGAGCCACAAGTTTCCTCTAGTGCCTGAACTTGGAGGCTGGACCACCTGTTAATCTCTGCTAGATGTATAGAGCCTTGGTTGCACTATCCACGATAATGGCTATCGCCCAATACAAGTAAAAAACATTTCGTTGTTGAGTTTATCGGACTACCTTCAATAAATTGGACACTCGTGGCACTGGCTGGAGCAAAACTCGAAATATCCCGGTGGAGAATTAGCAGAGTACTTCCACTGGATAATGGTAGCAGAGAATAAATCATTCGGTGGCGATTTTTTCAAGGATGTTCATTCTAAAGTACCCAAATCCATTTTGTATTTTTTTCTCTTCAAGGGTAATCTCAACCGTTAATTTTGTGGTTCTTTCATTATCAATAAATGGACTGAACTGGCTGACTGGAATTTGAAAGAAATATCTCATCTTAAAAGAACATCTATCGAGATTTTTACGAAATCTTTTCTATTCAACATTACGGATATTTTTCTGTCAATCACTCAATGGGCTAGTTAATTCCAATAAAATAGAAGGAATGATTTCTATTGCCGAATTTATTCCCGCGAGAGTGATCGCGTGTTCCTACACGCGATGTCACATTATTCTTTCCTCTGTGGCAAATTTCAGTTAAAACGCCTGTTTTGAGATTTCCAATTTTTATAACAATTCATTTAGTGCAATTGATTAATGCACTTACAAAACTTTGGCAGTTCCAAAAATCTATTAAAAATTAAATACAAATGCAATTATTTGCTGACAACAAAAACTAAAATTGAAATTTCATGAATATAGACAGTTCAGAACAAAAATACGAATAGACATAAAATATAAAATTAACAAACATTATGTGCCTCTATATAATTAAATTAAAAAAAAATCTATGTTATAGTAAAATTGCAGATAAAAATATGTATTTTCTGGGTGAGTCATGGAAATATTTGTATATTGTAGCGTGGCAGAATCGCTTTGTGACAAAAAAGAACATTTTATTTTGAAAAAAAAAGTAATGAATTGTAGTTATTAAAATCGCTTAATATTAGTTTTTGAAATTTAATTTTTTGTTACCTCATCTAAAACATCCGATGTTTGCATTTCTTTTGAAAATAATAAAACAGGAAAAAATATTACTGAATTAAGAATAAAATTATTAATTAAAAAAGCATGTTAGGCATTGGAACATAGGACCGCATTGATATTTTTGAAATCCCTATTCAGCAATATTTTTTAATTTATCTCATTAAGTCAATGAATTGAATAATATTAATTATGGATAAACCGATGACTATTGTATCAACTCGTTATTGTCAGTATATTCTCACACCCAAGTAAATCAGCCTGGCGACGTCGACATATCGGCATATTGCGACTCAATGCACAAGGGACACGACCCTAAATGTCAATCTTCGACACTGATTAGTCGCCCTCCTCAATCGACTCAACCCTAAGAGTAATAAATTGAATTCCGGAAGCTATTTCGCTCCGCAATAAACTATGTACACCCATTGAGGCAGCAGAAGTGAACATTTTGCCCTGAATTTACAAGTGAATATTTGAAATTAAACATAAGTTTTACCACCATATTTACTGAGTGGAACCCCAACTACTTAATCGAATTGACTGAAATTTCTACTAAAAATGAGGGTTCCTTCGTTTTCGCCGACTTTACCCCTTTCGTCCTCGCCGATTTTGTTGACATATTTGATTCCCAAAGGACCAAGGAAAATTACCATAGGAGCAACGGGATTAGCATCGAAATGCACCTACGAGATACAGACCATGAAAAATGTATAAATAGGCATATTTTATCTTAAAATTGTAATAATCTTGTGGCGGAATTCGTAATTTTTTAGGGGACTAGTACTTGACTATTGGGAATAAATTAAATTGCATGATCTGACAGATATTGGCGGAGTAAAAATTAATATCATTTGGACGAAGCCATGGAAAAAAATTTATTTCAATTTTTATTTCGTTGTATTTTTATCACTAGAGATGATGGCGGGCTACGCGAGCCTATGATCACGTTTGCCTCGCTGTCACATGCATTTATATATCGTTTTGCAATTATATATATCAGAATATATAAAATCAGGGTGAAAGTCCCAGTAAGAATCAAATTCAGATTCAGTGTTTCACGTTTTTCTCGAGAACTATTAGAGTTAGAGCGATTTGGACGTTATTTTGTGATCACTTGGTTTTTTGGGGATAACTCGAAAACTAATGGTCCGCTCGACTCGCGGGCAACGGCATTGGAATCCTGAGCCGAAAATACATAGGAATAGACATGAATGAAAGCCAAAAAGGGGCGCGTTTCGTTTTTTGCATTTTTCTCGAAAACTATTAGAGATAGAGCGATTTGGACGTTATTTTGGGATCACTTGGTTTTTTGGGGATAACTCGAAAACTAGAAGAGCTATCGCCTCAATC
>JAPYZN010001685.1:0-32844 GCA_030522865.1 Psyttalia lounsburyi | reverse complement strand
TGACTCATGTGATTATAATCCTCGCCTTCGGCTCGGATTATAAAGCCACATTCGTCAGATAATACTTTCATCGCCTGGTGACATAATGTACTATTAAATCATTTGAAACTACTATTTTCCGTACTAAGATGCGTTCTTCTTCGCAAATCCGTTCCTATTCAAAACGCCCAGTCAATTTCGCCGGTGAGAACCACTGTATTTTATCACTTCTCCCTTTCCCGCCCGTACCGGTGAAAACTGAACAAACCGCAGTAGTGTATCCTTCATTACAGCTTGTTGGATATCCAAGATCGCAGCCACTTAAGGTGAACCGCACTGTGTAGAAATTTCAAATTCGTAAACTCCTTGACATACCCCGAATTCTCCATGAGAATGTGTGCTTGCCCATATTTCCTCTGTGACTCCTCAAGCCAACTCTATTTTCCCAAAACAATACTCATCATAAGTTTCAGTGAACAATTTCCAAAACCCTCAATAACACAGAAATTCACAAATCCATTGTCAGTTGAATGTTTTTTACTTTAATACGAGGACAAGGTATTTTTAGCATCAAGAGGCTGTGGTGAAGAGCTCATAGTGAAAAAAATAGCATAAAAAATCATTGACAGAGAACATTGTCTCCCCAACTGAGATAGAAAGAGTATACCAGCGAAACACCTGAAAATCTTTCCAAGGCTTTTAGAAATATCGCGTGCATTGTAGTATCGCGTGCCGCTCTGTGGCCCAAGCCTCGCGAAATTTTTCATTTTCTCGAGTAAGTTACAGAGCTTTTCAAGATATGTCCGGTCGTCGGTGGCTGCCTCGTTCCTGTAAATAATGGGAAGTAGAGCAAGTACAGCAGTGGTTTAGCTGTCGCCGAAGTCATTAAGGGTAGTGCTCTTCAAGAGCTCAGTGCCACACTAGTTCCACGCTTTATTCTCCCTTTATTTCATTTTTTTACCGTTGCATACAGCCACCTCACGCATCTGCGACAGAAATACTCTGCACTTCACAATCTGACACGGCAAAGAATGCTTCCATTCTCCTGCAGCCGAACCCCTCCCGTTTCTCGGTCGGGCACTCCGTTCATTTAGCCGGCAGTAGAACAATTCAATAACGAGAATTCCACGATTACCCGAGTTGCGCAAATATCGTTTCGACCGATCACGGAACTTGGCTGCCTGATAAATTGCTCGTATCGTATGGTACGTGTATAGCCGTCAAGCAGTCAATTCAAGTCCACCATCTATTTTCTAACAAAAGCCCCTGAAACCAATGTGCATATATACCAATGTCGTAGAGCGGGATAAATAAATAAATGTTGGAGGAGAGATTGAAATTGATGGAAGAGTCACTTTCTATCGAACGTCGAATTCGTGATGTTACTAGATTCATCCTGTTCTTTCTGGATTCCAGATGACGCAATGCCGCCCACGTTATTAGAATAGTAGGAGACAATTAATGGAGATCTTAGTGAGTGAAAAATCACCGGATCGGGTGGCTCCAGTGGTGATACGACTGGTTGGTATTTAAACGTGAACAGAGTTCTCTTATTATGACGAATAGTATCCATCATGCCCTCTTTCATGGGGGTATTTTGATGGATTTCAATGGCCGCATTTCCATAGTAATGGACGACCTCGGAGTGAGAGCGTTCCCCCTGTGAAAAATGTAGGCATTTTTTAAAGCTGTAGTTTGATAAACTGGAAAAATTCTGGCCTGTAATTCATGCAGGAATTATGGTATCTTATGGTAACACGGGGTCAATCTCCGAGAGACTCAACAAATTGGACGTCTATTCGCTAAAATGTCAGCACGGAGAGAAATTTTGGTAAATGTTAACAAAAACCCCCGCAAAATAATTTCCAAAAATGTTTAATAATTCCCATAGAAATCAATATTTTCAACTCGGATTGTATCGCACTTCAAATACACTTGTTGACGAATGGTTACTATATCGAACGAATAAATATTTACGTGAAAGTTAGAAGATATCGGGTGAAGGAAAATCAAAACAAAAGGTGTCAGAGGTATTCACCTTGGCAAGTGAACACGATCACCGGGTTTGGACTGTTTGTGGCTCAGTTTCGTGTGGAATGAGTGATAGACGGTTGAGACCCAGTGTATCTGAGAATTGTGCAACGAACAGTGCAGTTAAAATTCAATTTTGAAATTTTTGAGGGTTCGGAGGAGTTGTGTGGGTGAGCTGTTGGAGGGATCATTGATGATCATTAGTGACATCATCTTTGTGTTGTTCCTTGTCTCCTTCTGTGTTGGACCAGACATCACCGCGTCCACGCCGTTGGTCTCGGGTCACGCAAAGAGTGGTGAGGTAAGAGATGTTATACAGCCCGTAAAAAACTGAGATTGAAAATGCTAAACACTTTTTGTCGTTCATTTCGAATTATTCACGGCGCGTGCTTGCGCCGAAATATCAGTGGACGCATAATTTGTCAAATACCGCTCGTGCTCCACGATTAATCGGATATTTACCTCAAGCTTCTCTGTCTAGGAATAAGTGTGTCAAATTTTGAGGAAAAATTTGACAAAATTTCACCTAGGCAACGAAGCTATTGGAAAATATCCGATAATTTTGGACCACTACTGGAATCACGATTGATAATTTCCTTTAATATTCTAATTATTTTTCTAACAAATAACCATCGAAAATCATTTTGCGGAGTGAAAACAAAATCATGAAAGAAGTCAAAATTACCAAATCCGATTACTAGAAATAATCCGCTCAACATTTAAAACGAATTGAACTTTTCCCTCGTATTTTCCTGCTTATCAACGATCGGGATAAGTCACGCATGAAAATCCTCGTTGCTATGCAACAAACCAATGAGGAAATATTCGCTAATTTTGGAGTGTTATTACTGTTAAATATTTCGCTCCGTCTGAAATAATCTCCTCAGTCGACATTTGAGTGGTTTATATTCGTACGTTGATGAGCATTCAGGCAAATTGGGGCGTTAGAGGGGTGTGGGGTGTTAGTGTGACAGAGGAAAGACCTGGTGATTTCACCCTTGGGTCAATTTGGCAAAACTTGCATTGTGGGTAAGAGAAGATACATAGAGGGCTAAATAGAGGAGTACATCTCGACAATTCAGAAGCATTGCACTGGTCGCGTTAATATTTAAAATACACACTTGGCCTCTGTTAGGATAATTAATTCAGAGACTGAAGGAGAAAGAGAGAGGGGACAGAGACGTTCTGCAGTTACAATAATGGAGAGTCATGGGCCGCCGAGGACCACTCGAAGGGAATACTACTCTAGGTAATGGTGAGAGAAAGAGACAAGTTGGAATTCCTGGAGTGGGTTGTAATCTTGCCAGTCTCTGAAATTTTCGTTACTCTCTTCACGATGATATACATTGTTATTCCAGAGTTCTGGAAACTGTCTCAAATTATGAAAGATTTTCTATACGCGTCTCTATAAATAAAAAAAAATGAATTTCTTCGTCAACAGTTAAAAAATAAGTTTGTAGGACAATAACCAATAAAATGGAATTAATCGGAAAAGTCGGCTGTTATATATAAAATTTATTTCATATATGAAATAAATTTTAACAGTAATAATGTATACATTTTTTTTCTAAATGAAAAAAGTGCCTTGTCAGTGAAATTGCCAAGAAAAGATGCTCAATGCCTCTGACACTTGGACTGTAATCCTGAGAATTGAGAAATTTATAGAAATCAAGTATCTTAATTATGGCCCTCGGTTCCCCTTGTTTGTCAGTATTTCTGGAGAATCAGGAGAATCGTCCAAGACTCTAACGATGAAATTCTGCTGATGGTGCAATTCAACACACGTTCGTGGTCTTCCGCAAGACGTAGACAGAGTGTCTTGTCTCCCTGGTGACGATCCCTAATTCCCGGACAGCAGTCGAGTTGAGAAGATCTAATTTCCCGGGCTGTCATTCTAGGTATGAGGGAGGGAATCGTTGCCCTTTACCCCTGTTCTCCTCCTCAATTCATCCCTGGACAGACGTAGGAAGGTTACAGATCGGCCCAACTTGTGAAACATCGAACAGTCTTGCAGTTGTATCTCACTGAGAGCTGCTAGGCAATCGCAGGGCTCCAATGGCCTCGGGACAACTCTTTGCGTTTGACCAGATTACAGAAATAGTGTGTACGGGCTTGTATGTGCATGAGTGTACCTACTGCATGAATCCAAGCCATAGGTTTCCAATTATGAATCGACCTCCATTAATTCTACTACCGCGTTTCACAGTTGCTCGTATAGTACTGCTGCCTTCCTCGGCCGCCAGAGAGATTATTCCCGGTATTTATCTCCCGGGAATACAGTTCATTTAATGATGCATTGAGCTTTCGATGCTATTTACTATCATACAGTTGATGGTATTCACGTCAGTGTTTCTAATCTATTTTTCAGTCCTTTCTCGAGTACATCAACGTTACATATAGTCGAATTGATTCCACATGTTTGGAATATCGAATATCTGGTAATAAATAATAGACAGTTTACCGTGAGTGAATGATGTTTTTCAATGAATTGGGTTGATTGCCCAGTCACGTTCATCAAAAGTAGAACTTTCATTGAAAACATTGTGCTCGGTGCATTTCTATTGGACATCCGATATGTAGGAACAATGTGACAGCCAATGTAATATTTCATTTATTATTTGGCAGGTTCTGTTATTTAGTTGTTGGATACCCGTCATTCTGGCTTCGATATTCATTTGAAAATTCCAATTATTTTAATGGTTCGATTCAGTGAAAAGGTAATAGAAATATGTTTATTTGTAACAAAATTAATAAGCTCTCCTATTTATTCTGCTGGTAATGTATTGGTATGGAGAGGTCCTAGGGCCAAGCCTAAGCCAAATCACTGGGTAGCCTAGCTCTTTGAGTTTGGCAGGAATCATTGTTCTAAGGATTGAAACAGTCTGACTATAGTCTCTTCGGCAGTTTTTGGGTTTCTACAGAAAATCAAACTCTTTGAAAACACGCGATTTTTGGATTCCTAGAGCCCGCCGACTGAGGATTCCTGGAGAACTAAAGGAGATAGCCTACCAGACCCATTCAATGCCTCAGGGGATATCATCCCTCTTGAACATCGATTGAAACTCGGCAAAAGTAAATTTTTTGGCTCCTACAACATATAATCGGCCACATTTTCTTTAATTGCTCCGAATATCCGCTCAATCCGGACAGTTAATTCGACGGTTTTTCATTGAACGCCCTAACAAAATCCTTTCATCCGTTTAACGGGAGCTTCTCCGTTGTTTCCTTTGGATTTCGCACAAGCAAGGCACCTCCAGTATCTTGCCCGTATTTACGGTTAAGGTAATAGTATATTATGCAACATGTGCGTAATGGTGTTTTTAATCACGCGATTCTAACCTCGCTTCGCTCGGTTAAATCGCGGATTACGGGCACCTATGGCATAAAACTCATTCTGGCGAAGATGCAGCGTCAAAATGATTCCAATGTAATCTTTTCGTTGTCGGGATAAACGAGGCAAAGGATAGAGAGTGAAGAGGTTAGGAAACGTGTGACAAAATTTGCGATGCACTAGGTACCTGGGATTTGCTGAGTTTTATCGAGGTGCCTAGGAACGGTAGCACAACTCTGGATTACCACTAGGATTTACGGTAGACAATTTTGTAACGGCACGAGTTTGCGTGGGGGTCTACCAAGAAAATGCGAGCCACGTAATGCCACGGCCACGGCGACTAACCGCTCTGGTATTACCGTGTATGCAGAGAGAGTGGCTCACCTGGATATATCAACTGCCATGTTAGTCAGTTGACGTAGATGCGACGTCCTCCTGGATCCGTTAAGATGTCTCCGCTAGAGAAATAACGTTTCTCTATGATTCATATCGCTGTGAGAATAGTTGGAGAATTCTAAAACACTGAAATCCTGAAATTTTTCCCTCCATTTGTTCGCCAAACGACGAGCATTCATAATTTCAAAAAATTTTAATTTTAATTTTATTGCTACGATGTGGAAGATTTATTCGTGATTTTCGAGGGAAGTATATTAAATGACATTTCTTGTAATGATAATTATAAATCTACTCATTGTCAGAACACTGTTCACCTTAAATGCGCAGTATCCATTAATTTATCAATTTTTTATTTCAAATTTCAAATCTCACAAGTTTTCTGAATGTCAGAAATTACCAAGAAATCGTATGAATTCGGACCACAAAAGCTTAGTTCTTCTAAAATTCATAAAGTCATTACTTCCCCTCCGACCGCAGCGAGGACTCTCCGCACAGAATCCCTTCATATTAATTTTTTAATAACCCAAAATAGCCGAGAGTATGCAGCGTTACTCCCCACCAACTTCGATTGCACCAATGAATTACCAAGAAACGTGATAAAACTCGCACTGAAGTAGAAAAATATGAAAAATTTTATCAGCTGCATCGTAAAACTGGTGCCGCTCCCCTTATCACTCTCTTCTCGCCGTTGGAGACTATAAAATGATAATATCCTCCTCTGGAAATGCCCAGATTTCCATCAATTACTCGAAAGCTCCCCCGATAATGTTGTTAAATTTTTACCGAGAAAGATGAAAACGTGAAAAGAAAAAAAACAGTTTTAAACCTCGCAGGAGGAGAAATGTTGAGCCCTCCATATTTACACCACTGGATGATACATGCGATCCAATGTAAATGCATGTACCCCGTTGACTCCACAAGAGAAGCTGAATAAATGTCACGAAATACCGTATAGTTCCTTGGACTCTATGGTGTATATTCGCAGTATGTATCACCGTAACCGGTCACCCCCATACATTCGGTGGAACGTCAGGTGGACACGTTACACCGCGCGGTGCGAGTGTACCAACATAACTCTGGCTTGTCCCGCGCGAGAACCATATACACTGTGCACACATAACGCGAATGCCGCTTGATATTCAAGTTTAAAATCCCTTTTCGCGCCTCAACAAAGGGGGGCTGGAAGCACAGGACGCGCGAGTATTACACGCCAAAGGACTAGAAGAACTCGCGGACGTGTGGGTGTGTGTGTGCACTATGATACACACGTGTTGGTTAGGAGTTTTCGGTGTTAAAACAAGCTGTGTAGAGGGTGGGCGCTGGGTTATATCTGTATGATGAAAGCCGAGGGAAAGGCTGAAAGGGAGCCCACAGCTTTGCGCCATTCCGATATCACGCCTATTCGACCGGAAGATCAAAGCGCATGGATGGGTGATGCTGGGTAAATATGGACACCACCATTTAGTCACTGTGCCCGGCACTTACCGTACAAAATTCGTTTACCCGTCCGCCATAAAAGATAAATAGGATAATGTCAAAAAGTTAGAGTGTTCATTACACGTAACGTTTTGACTCTTTAATTCAATTTTTAATATATTCCCTCGTTCATTGGATTTTATCGCCCATCCCTCGGCTCCATCACGCATGATAGTGTGCCCCCTGAGAGACGATATGAGGGAGGCAGGCAGGGAGGGATGGAGGGAGGGGAGAGGGCGCCCTGGCGTTTGCCCGGACGATGATATTTGATTTATGTACGGCGTGGGCCGCGGGCTGCAAAAGAAACGATTGTAACTAAGATTTATTTCGCGCTCTTTACCGTCACAATATCGGGCCCTGGTAGAGTTACGTCTTGGGGGTACTCTGTGCGCTTGCACAGAGTTGAAATATGTTTATGTATGTGTATGGCAACGAGTGGGTATTAAAAACCTCACGGGTATTGAACGGACACTGGCTATCGTGTGTGCAAGCGGGTTAGTATCCAAAGGTAAAAACGATCATTTAATGCCATGTAGGCACATGGTAAATTAGAATACATTGCGTTTGGCTTGTTGAGGCGAGAGATAATATGAAGTCGAAGGGGGGTGGGCATACGCCACACACGTATATCTCCTTCGGCTGTGTGGCATAAAAGCGAAAGACGATGAAAAGAAATTTAATCATATACACAATTTCTGTGTTGCTCATTGACAATGGAATAATCATATATGAATGCCCGAGTCCTTTCAAACTGTACAAAAAATCATCGGACTTTTATTTAGCGGTGTTCACGAACTGAGGAGAAATGAAATTAAACATCATTCAGACGTGTCAATATATTTTACGATGAATAACGTGACTTCCATATAGTAACATTCTTCTGAAACCCGACAATGCCTAGCGAAAATACGTGTTACCATGCTGAGTACAAGCTGCCTGCCGCAACCATCAGCACCGTTAATTGTCAATCTCCGGGTTCTAGCAAACAATGTATCGAAAGTGCACGAAGTGCAGCATTTCGTTACCCCCAAAACGTTATGCACCAACATCAACACACACCGTATGCCCTCAATTTACTCCGTAAAATTGAGTACTACCCTGGCAACAATTAAATCTTCCTAGTATTTTTCAGGGCAATCGAAAATTTTCCTCCACTCATCAAATTACTCTGCCCTCCATTTCTCTGGGAGTTGCATTTTTTTTCCTCCTCTGACAATTATCCCCAGTTCCGTTGATTCTTGCCGGCCATTTCCCGTGAGCGAGAGGGACTATTCATTCTCATTGCCGAGTTCAATTGCCCAGTCATTCACGCACTTATCGTTCTCTGAAAACAAGTTGAAGGAAATATAATTATTTAGCACTCGAAAGGAGGACCAACTCGCAGGAGGGTGAATAACTATTCCAGGGGTTTGAATGGTACCAATGGGAGTACCAGTGTTGCCATTTTAACCCTCTCCTTCAGCTAGGTTTGTGTCCAGGGACTGCCGAAACTTGGCCAACGTGGCATCGAACGATGGTAATAAAATGTAGTCGTCGCTAAGCGACGACTCCACCGAGGATCTTTCTCTCCAGCGATTAGAAGCCATCCCACCGAATATAACAAAGTTATACGACTTTATCCCAGGGTATTATCATAGTTAACGTTGTACTCGAATAATTGTATTCACCGCTGAAACTTATGTTACTCAATAACACAGACTAAACCCGATAATGATTCTGATGATAAACTATTAAAAGCTCAACTCCAATGTTCTCCATTCATTTTTATAAGCCAATCCTCTCCTAGAACTACCGCGATTACGCAATTTTCGAATGCTGCCGTTTGAAATCGTCACAGTGGTTTTGAGTATTCCGGTATAAAATGTCTATGGTGCTCACCGGCCCATCCATATACCGGTTATGAAGTTGGGAGAACTGTAACTCTGCAGCTGGTGCCACATGGCCCAGCGCCCACGTAACCCACCCAACCCTACCAACTTTCCTCATTTGCGATAATGTATGGTCCTCCATTAAGGACGGGGAAACACCCCTCTCTCACTCTCTGTATGCCTCCGAAATCATCTTCTCCTCTTACCCGTAGCAACTGCCAAGCCAGGTAACTCGTCCTGTCTGCGGATATACGGTTGCACATACCCGATATCTCGGGGTATATGTACTTCGAGGATATTAGGATCCAAATCCAAAGTACTTCTACTCTAATTAAGCCAGACACTCGCGCTCGCTACTTCTGTTAAATATTAAATCATCATATGTTGTGTTATGTCGTCATTATAACGGTAATAAATGGATTGCTGGGGGAATGCATCGATGAAGTTGCGGGAGGTGATAATTGGAGGATTATTTGTCCAAATGAAATCGATTGTTTACTCGAAAATTCTAACCAAATGAGACTTTATTTTTATAGCAGAAGATTCTTGAATAAATCTCGGAAAGCTGTCTACATTTCAGACCCTAGTAGCAATAGCTGGCTAGCTATTGCTGCAGAAATATTCTCCTAATACTATTAAAAAACCATTCACTGAAGTTTATAGCCCTTAAAATTGTCTCCCTTCAAATTTCGCGAACTGGTTTCTAACTGCTTGGGAGGAACTTGTCGTCCTAACCTAAGCAGTTAGGCTATATGATAATCCCTCGGGAGTAGCATTGTGTGCTCAGGCATTCGGTCAACCCTTTGCAATGACCAAATCACTGTGCAATTACACTTATGTTACGGTGGTACCGGTGCTTACGACACCCAACTACCAGTGGCAATCAGCGTGAACCTCGGTTTAGCAGGTTGGTAGCGTTAGTTGTGGAAACGGAGGGTGATAGCCACCCTACCATCCCTCCCATAGCAATGTGTCTATATATAGCATCCTTGCGGGTTTGATTGGAATCGATTGTTACACTGCTGTACGCATTTGGTGATAGTTAACCGATGCCCTTGGATGGGTCACTACTCGAGTGTAGAAATCCAGACTCAGAGTAGAATGACGTTAGCACGTCTATATTTAACAAAATTATCTGCTTTCTTTTGGAGGTCATCCTCATTTTTTATTGAAGGATCCTCATCTGCCGAGCTGACACACCCTTTTCTGCTCCCTTTCACCCTTAACGAAGGAGCCGTTCATTTGCACCACTAGTCATTTTTCATTTACGACGTCACTATAAGCTCTGCAAAATGAAAGAAAAGCAGATAATTTTATGAATCAGGTCACGTGTAGATGCGGAAACGTGTGAGAAAAACATTTGAAAATATTTCGCCGAGGAAAATTCATGTCGAGTGTTGGCTGAAGCATGCAAACAGGAGTAGCAATGACTTCTGATATCAGTGGGCACAGAACTCATAGAGCACCACCACTGGTTGCACTCGTGCCTGTAACAATGCTGAAGCTGAACAACACACGCAACAACTCGAACATATTTCCTCCTTCCTCCGCCCTTTTGCTGTTTATTTTTTACTTTTCCATATAATCCTCCGAGGCTTCCTTGGGTGCTTGGGATCCACTCTCCTAACGGAAACATCGCAGCAATATAATAATGAAGGCTCTACGCTCTTGAACAGCCGTACAATAAAGCAACCCGAGAGGCATTCACCTCCTTTTCTCTCCTTCCTTCCTCCTCACTAGGTAGAGAGCTAGTCGGTGTGTCTTATAGTCGATGTACGCTACAGGATTCAGAGTCTATGGAGGGTAGAAGAGAGGATCCTCGCACCGCATGCCGATATGCCCATTAGCTTGTCATTCTTCCTAGATCTCATATTGATATACGGCTAATGGATTTGCCCTGTCTGCTACGGCTTCTCAACCTCTACCAGGGATACGTAACTATCAGGATCGTTTCTTACTCGGCAACCACATTCTCATACTCGAACGATGAATTCGTCTCAGCGATAACGATAAATTGTTCTACCTCGTGGCTTACCTTTTGTTTCTCCTCTCCTCTCATTTTACCAGATTATGTTCAACAAAAGTTGGTGTACACTTCCTGTCTCAGACGATCGAACACGAATAAGGTTGGTGAGAGGAGGTGGAAGCGGGGGGTCCATGGGATGCAACAGCAATTTACGATGGAGCGGTGTAAGCAAGCGTTGTGAAATTCCAGGCGCAGCGATAAACGGTTCAATTAGCGGTCGTGACCGTGTCAGCCGTTCGTAACATGGCATTCTGCTCCAGTGACATCACCCCCTTTCTATGCAAACTCACCCATATGGTCCTCTCAATGATATGCACCTTGAGTAGGCATTGTCTCTTGAATAATCATTGATCGGACGTTCTCTTCTCAAGCACTGTGTTACTCATCTCTTCAGATACCTCTATGCCAGTTGCAATACTCGTGGCTAGCCGGAGCAACCTGTAAAGCCCTTATATACAGGTGTCAGAGCTGTCTATGCTTGCCGAATATTGCAGCGTGTAGAACACTCAGGACCTAATGGCAATTATCGTAGATAACACTAGTGCGACACTAATTTGGGGATCCCATTTTGGCGTCTTTGACATTGTTGATTGGGGTTCATTGAGGGGACAAGATGTTGGAGAAATTTGATACGTATTTGGAGATGCAATATTCCCAATGAAAAGGATATTTTCAAATCAACTACCGAGGAAAATTATGGGAACAATTATTCGGAAAGCATTGGTAAAAAGTTACCTTAAAGAATTGTTAAGCATGGCATGATTGTCCTGCATATAATATAGTAGAAAAATACTCTCACTGAATTACGCGTCATGATTACTTCATTTCTTCCATAATACTACAATAATTCCAACAATCCATCGTCAATTATTAAAAACAGTCCAAAGTCTGTAATATTATTTTTCTCTTCTATCATTATCATTATTATTATTATTATTGTCCCTCTGATTATACTATATATTCGGTGGCTCTAAAAATCTAGTGCCATCGATCCCCGTGTTCTGTTGTGGTCTATAGTATCCATTTAAAATTGAATGCAAAATAAAATCCAGAAAATTGGAAACAATTAAACCCCAGATCACAGGATGTCCCTGGGAATATTTCCCGTTTAACGAGTCACTTCAGTAAATGCGACGGGCTTGGTATAAAAAAAGAAGATTGTTGAAATACTGGTCTAACGATTCGTCACTTTAATTCAGAAAAAAAGTATTATACTAACCTGAGAATCTCCCGTTCACTCCTTCCTCTTTTCTCGTTAAAACTGCTCCACCAGTTGAAATAAAGGGCCGAACAAGCCGGCAAAACTATGAGTCTCGTTGGATAAGACAGATATACACCAATGTGGAGTTTGTGCTCACCCGCGAAATCTTGGTAACCGTCTTGCCCGGCATTCCCGACGGCGCTTCAATTAACGGGACTGGCAATTATCCGTTATTTAAATGAACCTCGGCGCGCGCGAGACGCCACGACTTGAGAAAGGTTTCTCCTTACCCTTCAAGACCCGAGAAAGGAGAATTTTCGTCGTTCTTTGTGCCCCCGAATGTCTTTGGAGGTGAGACAATAGAGAGAGATGAGACGATGGGAGAGAGGAGAGAGGAGAGAGTGGGTTAAAGCGCGGAAGAGGATGGAGGATTTTAACTTGTGTGAAAGCTGAGGATAAAGCTTTCCCGAGATGATACGCTGTGGGCTGGATCTCCGGCTTTTGCATCTCCTCGTGATTTTCACCTTCTACCTCTTCCTCTTTTCTATTATTTCTGCTGCGACATTCTCGCCACTGCTCTTCAGATGAAAATGTTAGGTTTGGAGATCAAGACAATGCGCTGAGAGTATCTCGAAATATCTTAATCTCTTAGGGGTCCATTTGTCAAATGGAAAGAGAAGGAAAGGAGAGGCAGACGCATTAGAGACACGTTAGATCGTATATGATCATTGCCTTATGAGTTTTCATCTACATTTTCATTTCTACTTTGTAATCGGTGATTTTTATGATCTTTTAATTTTACCTGAAAGTAGAATATTTTCATTCTCAGAAAAATAACTCAAGTTGAAAAGAAAAATTGTTCTGGACTTGTCCAGTTCGCTATCCCTTTATCCATTGATGATTCATAAAAAAATTACCAGCCTTTTTCGTGCCTCTACTAATGCACAGGTAGAGGGTTAAAACAAAAATATATATATATATATGTCTCGACGTTCCCTGACACATTACGTCACTTTCAAGGAAAATTAGAGAATCCTAAAATCTATGGATTATAAAGCTTCCATTCGCAAGTAGAAATGGGCTTTGTTGACATTTTAATATTTATATGTGGGGTGCATGTATAACTGTCAGCAAGCAATTTTTTTTCCTTTGAATGAAAAGGAGAAGTCTCATTTCCCCTACGAGTGTTCCAGAATCTGCACAAAGACTAGTAGTGCAAAGAGAGAGAAAAAACACAGTGTTCGAAGCGCTTGAAATCCATTGTCGACTAGCAAGAGCACATTGGTCCATATGGCATCCACAACGAGAAGATCCATGGGCGAACTCTTACCACTCGGATATATGGCGATATATATATGATGCATAGAATCGTGTGCCAGTTTGCCTCAGCCATTATGTCATTCACTCCCCTTTTCTCTTTTTAAGGGGACCACCCATTGACGTTTTTGTGAACGTTCTCTCCTTTCTGATGTTGAAGTGAAATAAAGAAGGAAAAAAAATGAATGGAAAGGGAAAGAGATTCTTGTAATTCTCGTCACGTCAAAAATTGCACACTTTTATCACGAAGAAAACATGAAGTGCATAATTGAATGTATAATTTATTCTTTTGTACCATCGAATTAAAATGTAATCTATATTAATATACTTCTTAAGGGTAAAATTGTAGAATGTAATACTCCTACTTCAGCCGCTCTTGATACACTGACAAGAAAAAATATCGGAGACAATTAATTTGATTTTTCTAGATTTGATATCAATTAATATTCAAATCTGTTGAAAGCTTCAACTTCAGACTGTTAACTACGTCAAATTGAAGATTTTTAATCTATGAAAAAGAGAAAAGCAGCGATAAAATAAATCAATTAGATGGAATAAGTTATTCATCTTAAAAAATAGGAAATTATATAAAGGAATGGTCTTTCGCCAAGTAAATTTACTTGGCTTTTTTTGGTTGCAAAACCCGTAGTTAGAGAAAATATTCTTAAACATTCTATTGAGTATGATGACACAATTGATGGAATGGCTGTTTTTTCGATAATGAGATCAACATTTCCGGATTTAATCCAGAAATTTCAGCTATAAATATTTCACCCTATATCATTATCAGTAAATAGGCCATCATTTTCACAAATCCTCGAAAAAGATTAAAAGGTTAAAAACTTGAACGATCGAAAAACGTTTTTAACTCGCCGCTCGTGCGATCGGTCATCAAAGTGGCATTCTAACTTTTTCCCCGTCTATTTCATCCGCTCCGTGAGCGGATACAGTAAAGTCTCACCTAGAATTCGCAGGAAAAAGCACCGATCAGTAAAAAAAAACGTGTATCAGTACACATGATTCTCTCTCCCTCATTCCTTGGTCCAATGCACTGGGGAAAAAAAATCCAATTCCGCTCATGAAATATTGTTTAGACCACTGAACAGTAGAAATTCAAACACCAAATCGAGCTTTGAATTTTCACCCAAAGAATATTTGACTGGTAAAATGATATTATAGATTCTCATATTGTATATTTATGATATTCTTGTTATATATTTTTTCTCTGCAATTTCTGTAATTTCTAAGATGAGAGCACACTAAGACCTTCAATCCTCAAAGACCGTCGATCACTCAAACTTCATAACTTTCTTTAGAGTCTAGAGTCTAGAGTCTCACCTTTAGACCACCAACAATTGGCAGGTGGTATAGGACTCAACTCAGGGTCAACTCTAACTCAACTCCGTTACACCTCCTAGTAACATTAACTCTAACTTCATAACTTTCTTTAGAGTCTAGAGTCTAGAGTCTAGACTCTTTTCCCGCCTATTGCTCGAGTATTTCCAAGTTATACATATAAGAATGCCATCGTGAAGGTTGTCGTACATGCGACCGATGAAAGATCGATCTCCCCTGTCTCCCGAGTCCCCCAATGCTCTCAGCCCTCATGAGGAGAGCAATTTACATGGCATGTGTCTCATGAGATACACAGGGTTTGGATATTTTTCAATCGCTCGAGAGTAGTCCTGACTCTTCGTCTCTAAATTTTTTCCCCCACTCAAAGGAAATATAAATCTGCAGCGCCAATCAATAACGAGAAGGCACTTGGGCTCATGCGGATAAGCTCAGACGTAAACCCAGGAAGCTTGGTGCGAATAAATTTATTACGAAAAAGGGGGGGCCTCGTGTGCTTCTTAAAGCGCATATCCTCTACATACACGTCTCACCGAAAATCCCACTGTCGTCCTGAGTTTATGGTTATCCCCTTAACCCACGGGCCAACGGGAGTGAAACGACGAGTGTAGAGTATAACATCGATTCTGGAGTGTGTATAACACTGTACAAACTTGTAAGTTGGGCTGGATAAAAGAGACCATTCGTATATTGAAGTGTGTATGGATGTATATAGAATGCATAAGCTATTTTTGAGTGGCATTCAATCTGTCCGAAATCGGGCTATCACACCGGTATACATCTATACTGTGCTCTTTCCTTTCCTATGTACGATTTCAATCTGGTATTTTTCAATCTTCCCGGGGTGGATGGGTGGTGAAGCGTCGCACGAGCGTCACACACCGACGAAACCATCGGTGGCAACGGGGTCACGTCAATCTTATAGCATACACACGGCAGTGAGTAGAGGATTCCTTGTATTTTCACCTTCTTTTCTCTGGCATCCCGTGAAAATTCGATCTGTCGATCTATTATACCCGGAAGCTGTCTGCACAATTTTCCGAGTGCACGGAGGTAAAAAATTGGTATTTCAATTCAATTTCTCACGATATCAGGTAGGAAATACCGAAATAAGCAACAATATTGCGGGACTGCCGATTTCATTGGAAAATATGGAGGCCAAATTGGAATATTTTGTCGGGAATTGAAATTTCCAATTCCGCAAGTCTTTGTCATTGTAATTGACACGTGAGATTTTGTTAAGTTGAGCCATCAAAAATATATTTCGTTTTTCCGATGTATTGTAATCTAAAGCGATGCAAACTTGTTTTTCGAGGGCCCGAGAATAAATCAATTTCAATACTTTAATTAAATTTTTCATGATATCCTACCAATGTCACCAGAAAACATGGAGGGCAAACTGGGGTAATTTGGGCAAATTGAGCAAGTAAATAATATAAATCAATTTGTCGATTTATTACGGTCGAAAGCTATTTCCATAGTTCCCAAGCGTCCGCGGGTAAAAACATTTGGTACTTCAATTTAATTTCTCAGGATATCAAGTAGGTAATACTGAAATAAATAACAATATTGCGCAATCGGCAAGTTTTTCGTGAAACATAAAGTAGAATTGTGACATTCTGCAGAAGATTGAGGTTTTACATTTTTAACTGGGCCGCTGACGTAATTAGTAGCAGAGAACACATTTCAGGAAATTTTTTTAATTCCCCCCACAGAATGAGAAATAAAATAATCCGGAGGGGAAGGTAAAGTGTAGAATTCAGTCACTGAGGCTTTTAATTGGCGGTATAATAATAGCCATCCGAGAGAGGTAAGTACCGAAATCGTTGGCTCCGTGTATACGCTCAAGTAATTGCTAAGCGAAAGAAACATAATTAGTATTCGCCAACGTGGTAACGGGGGGCATTAATTTTTCAGTTGAAAACCCACCCCAATCACACCAATTTTTAGTCTCTGTTTCGCGTGTATCCCGCAGTGATCCGTAATTGAGTCTAGATGGGGATTCAGTAACAATCTCGAATTGTAATACCGCTTCAATTTCATTCTTATTTACTCAGACCTGAACAACTTGGCAAATAATATTCGCGTAAACAAATAAAGGAGGCAATTCTCATTCTCATTCTCTGTCCAGCCTTTGATAAAAAATACAACGAAAGGGGTTTCGTGCGAGGTAACGTTTGCAAATTCCTAATTAAAAATCCAGGTGAAATTCTAACGTCAACCGTCTCTAGTTTCCAATTCTTTTCCGACAATTGAATCGAGACCCACATACGGAACACCCAGGGGATATCAAAAGAATTGTAAAATAGTTCAACGTTTTATTCCATGAATGCACGAAACGGACCACCGGCACCTCTTCGAATTTGCCTTCTTGAGAGTATTCTGAGGTGCAATGATCTTATTTGTCGGTTTAGGATTTGGTGATATCTCAAAAAGACAAACAATACTGAATTTCATTAATCAGGTGACAATTAGAATGACGGAAGCTTCAGCAAATCGAATAAATAGGGATTCAATGCAATTTTTAATTAAATTCAATTCAATTGTTTGGCTCAACTCAAGTGAAATTGAATCAAGCCGAACGATCGATTTGAGTACTGACAAACTAAAATATAATTCTGCCCATCAAATATTCATTAGACAACCAAAGGACGGAAATTTACACCCCGAATTGAATTTTAAAATGTTGTCCAAACAATATTTGATAGACAAAATTATATTTTCTTCTGAGTGTGTCAAGTCAAAAAATCCATTCCAATCCAACTGACAGGTCGGGTTAAATGTTTCCGACTGTTCAATTCATGATTCTAAGCGATTCGTCAGTTGACCTTCTGAGTATTTTCTGTCACTGCCAGACGAAAAACGTCAGGCCATCTCTTCAGCCATCGATGCATCTAATACTCCCCCAAATTCGATGTTGATCGGATTTTAACCCATGAATCGTCATAGCCGAGAAGACGGATGTCACGAACCATTCTCCACACACTCTGGTCCAGCTGACTTCTGTGCAAGAGAGACGGACAGCAGAAGCATCAATACTTTTTACTCCTTCTGGTTGTGGTCAAAGAGGACGAGAGCGTTGTTGTCCCACCGGTGATGTATTATTCATGCGCGGCCCGACTGTGACTTTGGGAAAAAGGCCTTTTGCCCACTTAACGAGGAGTCACGTGTCCATGGAGTGCGAATCCCAAGATGGATTCGTGCAGGGCCGAGCCCTCTGGCCGAGCAGATAAAGAGAGAGAGAGTGAGGAGGGGTGGGGCGGGAGGGGGTTATTGGAGGGGAGTAGAGACGAAGGTTGGAGACCGCTGTGGCGTGTCCAACGGGTCCAGTCTATACGACGAGGGAAACATTGCACACTCAGAGAAGCAAACTGATTGAACTTGCAATGTGCGCCTGTATAGGCTCTCGTGTCCATTTCACAATGGTTGTATGCGTGTATGTTGTTATATCCGCGTGTTGCGTCCGTACGTTACGGTTCACAGGCCACTGTCAACGAGGGGTGCTCACTCAATGAATTCATTCTCTCTGGTTGAGACCCTGATACGAGAGGGGTGTTAAAGAGAGTACCAAGGGGCCTCAATAATCCGTATAAATTTTCAATTTTAACTGAGTCCGTACTGAATGGTTAATAAAGTAAGATCATACAAATGGTAAAATTATGTATGAAAATGATTTTCGGGGTCTCTGAAATTGCCAAATGCTCGAGCAGTGAGAGGCTAACACAACTGGAAAATGATATAACCGGGTAGTAAGGGAGACGACGCTTCCGTGGCTCATTATTATAGGATAACTCGTTTGGACGCGAGAGTAAATTGAATCCGAGAGACTGAGGTTCCTAGCCCGGTAGTTGGGCAACCCTAGAGACAAAGGAGAACTGTAATGCCGAGCATTTACATATTTACGGGGTGGAAAGTGGTGAGGGGGAAAAGGGCTTTGGCGTAGACGTACTTATAAAGTTATGCTCACATTCACTTCTTCACTGAGGGAGGATAAAAGAGGCTTAATATTTTTTCCGAAATGGGGATATTTGTTATGTGACATTTTTTCCTGAAATTTTGGGAAGAGGCATTGTTTGTGTGACAATTAATGATCTCCATTCAGATTTAATACGACTCCCCTATCTTTTCCATTCAATCTCTTCCGGAGTGATAGGATGCACATGAAAAGAAAAAACATTAGGCTATCCCCGGCTTACGTGCCGGCTCACTGATCTGTAAGCGGGAATGATATATATTTGATTTTGTTTTTTTTTTTCAAAAGGATCCGCCCCAGGAGTCGATTCTATAAAGTTCCCCCTCGATTCACGGCGGTAGCGTAAACGTGGCCACGTGCCTTGTTTAAACAGAGTACTTTTTCTCTGAAGCCAGTCTCCCCTCCTCCACATCCACCAGATTCTGTGAAGTTTATGCGTCCAAAAGAGACGCAAGGAATAGCGGGGGTGGAAAACACATACGCAGTAGTCAGAGTTAAAAAGGGAGCGAGAAGAGAGCCGCTTACATCTTGGGGATCCGCAGCAGCGATTCAACTGCGATTTGCGAGCCGAATGCGCTGAACCGTAAGGTATTGTCGTCGACGTGCAAAATTCTCGATCTCTCTCTCTCTCTCTACGTCTCTGTATAACACAAATATCCCTTGCCACCTCAGTCGTGTGGGGCTTGTGGCCCATGAATTTGGATATTTGTTTCTCACCGTATTTTGCCACCCCTCGAGCCACCCTTCCACAGATTATTTCGCGCAGTTTTCGAACAGCCCATTAAAACCTGGCTTGTTGGGGGGTGATAAATGCTGATTCCGTGCACTACCTCGAGAGCCTTCCTACTTTTCTCGTTTCCAATTCTGCACTTTCCCCATTCGTCGCTCTCTCTCTCCTTCCGTCTTCTGGGGGGGGGGGGGGGTGCGGGGGGGGGGGGGGGGGGGGGGGGGGGGGGGGGGGGGGGGGGGGAGCGCTTCGGTTCCACCCCAACGTGTGCTCAGACTCACTCGGGACAGGGAGTTTTCGTACCGGTTTTCCCTTTTTTTCACTGATGTATCTCGATGATATATTTTGTCAAATACAATAAAACGTGGAAAACCCAGTGGCCCGTGGGGAAAACAGAGCCGGGAATAAAACAATGCTCGGTTTATTATCTGATGCCTTTTTTGCAGACATATTGTTTGGGGCTTCTCCGGTTTTCCCGCTGGTTTATTGGAATGATTTTTTGTCCAGGTTTGTGAGTGTCAGGGGTTGTGATTATTTGGAGTTTGCGAGATTATGGGATTTGCTGGGATACAATAAATGTTCATACAATATTTAACGAAAGATGTGGAATGGTTTTCCCAAAGTTAATCCAATTTTCTATTATTCTTAACTGTATTTTATTTCTCTAAATGCTCTCTCAGATTGAATTAATGTTTGATAAACGACTTGATTCAATGGAATTGTTTTATCCTCGTAAGCGAATTTCTTCATCCATTGTTTTTAATGCAATAGACTCACATGCTTCCACGGAAATTATACATTTAATGTACACTGAGAGGAATGTGCTGCGTGAATCATTTGAATTTAATCCGGGATCTCTAACGAAATATTCCGTTGACATTTTCGAAAATTCGATTGAGAGAACATTCAGGAAATGCTCTCTGGAAATATCTCTCCATCGTCTTTACTGTACTGTCACTGCTTTATAGCTGTGCAAATATGTCATTTTCAACGACTGAGTTTGTGCGTAATGAGTTTGCATTCACGGGCTGCTGGAGGGTCGGTAAACCTTCGGGGCTCTATGCATAGATAAATCAACATTAGGGAGAAAGCCGAGAGTGTCGAAAGCATCGAGGAAATTTTTTTTTATGCTTTAATGTTGTTGATTTCTTCTTTTTTCTCGTCGTTAGGATATGCAGACCTCAGTGCAATCAGAATTGTTAATAATAATGTGATGACTGTTAAAAAAAAGCCAGTTTATATTAGACTTAATGTGATAGTTCCAATGACTGGCGATACGAATGAACCGAAGCCAACTAGCATTGTATTTCCGCAATATATTCAATATTAGGAATATTCGCTGCAATCAAATTCACCATTAGCCCTCACCAACAACAATCTTTATAATGAATTGCTCATGGTGATGACCCTCCGTAGGGAGTCGAAAAGTTTAGTGTACAGTTCATATCCACGACTTTTTGCTCATACCAAATTGCCTTCAAATTAGCATAACTGTCGTACGGTCCAATCTAAACATCAGCACTTCATACTCGAGATTTGTCTCAGATGTCATATCAATTGTCTAACGAATGGTAACTCATTAATCTAGAGCCAATGAATTTTTCCAACAATTTTTGGGTAGAAACCAGCAAGAAGACAAGCGAAAAAATTTTCCCCAAGGTATTGAAGAAAGATTCACGAATGGTGGAATCATAAATATCCAGAGTGGCTTGACTCTAATGTAGTACCCGTTTCCGAAAGCCATAATGTCCGATCCCCTGGCAGAAATATGAAAGGAAAAATGCGAAGGGGTCCTAGATGACTTTTTTTTTCTCTACACACTATCACTGGTATACCTTCACACAATCTCTCCACACGTGGACACCAAATGTGTCGTGTGTGTAAAAGTTACACCGCTAGGATGTTCACCGATATTTTATGTCTTTCCAAGAGGAGGATAAAAGAAACGAGATGGGCCGGTGCTCTCGGATGACTGAAGCGCGCACAAGGGTATAGAATAAAACTCCCAGTACCTAGAGTAAAAATTCATAAAACTCGGGAATATAACGTCACATGACAATGGCTTTCAAATGACTACTTCATCATAACTTTGTAAATGTACAGAGAAATTTCTGGTTGCTTCTCATCTCAATATCAAATTAATTGAATCATGGTTCGTTCTGGGTAGAAAAATAGTCGTACGTTGAGGAAATAAATTTCTTTTTTCCAAGTTAATCTACTTAGTAAGAGGATTTTTTTTTCTCAGTGTAGGAGAAGATTTTGTAAAAGAAGCTTTAAAAGAACTTTTTTAGTTCATGTAAGTAAACAGAAATATACAAAAAAAACAAGGTTATTTTTAAAAAGTGCTTAATTATGTTTCATTTACTTCAGCCAGATTTGCACTGATTTGATTCGAATGAATTTTCCTTAATTGAAATAACCCATTCGTCTACAGTTGCGTATTTATTTCCATGGAAACTTAGTTCCTGGCGTGGCTATTTATTGTGCACAGGCGCTCTGTATTTCCCAATAGTATTTTAAATCTTGGGTATTACATCCTTACAAACGTTGCATAAATTAGAATTTTAGTGTCATTAAAATTCTAATCATCATCAAATTATAACAAAATAATTATACTGCATTCTTGAAGATGCATATCAGATGTCGCAAGGGATTTTATCTTCAGCTGAACTCAAATGCACAATGAAGAAACATTAGAGTGACATAAAAGAAATACCACAGATGAAGAAGCTATATCGACGAAAAAAAATGTCATCAAATTTAATTTAATTTAATCGCTGCGGTTTGTTAGTATCCGATTCCGGAAGGTGCTTGACAAATAGACCCCCCAGCTCTAGTACAAGAGTCCTCTCTTTTTCAGCGAGTACTCTCGGGGGAGAACTTTGAGGAGAAAATTGAGAGCCGAAGGTTTTGAGTGGAGACTGTGCGATACTGGGTTTGGATATTATACCAAATGAATACATGTACACTCCCGGTTTTAGCACCCCATAGAGGACTTATCACTCTTCTGCGCTTATCACAATCCAACTTTTGTTTATCTCATCGTATTTGCCTTTTAACGACCCTTTAAATCTCCTCATTTTTGTTGTCTTCGTGTACAAAAGATGAGGGATATCAGAACTCCTCGTTGTATGGGGATAATCGCGCAACAGATGTCTGATCGTATAATGATATCGTTGGAACCCTCGTATTTCCGCAAGTTTTCAGGGATACAAAGACAAGATACTTCAACTTGGTCTCCTACCAACTAGGCTTTAAGGCATTGAATGGAATGAAGAGACCGGTAAAACGAAATTGGAGAGAGCCAAAGAACGACTTCTTAGGTATAAAACACTGCTGGGTAAAAGTACTTTTGCACTTTCGGGTGTATACCGGAGGGAAGAAAAGCGCATAGGCGTAACTCTCCAAGTTCCTAACCATGGACCAACCCTCGAGCCAAGTAGCTGTCTTTCACCGGTGCCCACTCCTCTAAGAAGTTTGGTCAAAAGTTTTTTCGTTGAAATTACGATTAGTGAACGGTGTGCGGACGAAAGCGAGTTGGTTACTCATCGTTTTACTTTGATAACGAGAATGGGGTACATTGTTAAAAAATTATTTCCGTAATTTTAAACTCTTCTATCGTGCATAAGTAATTATCTGAGATGCTGAAATTACGATTACCCGGTAAATTATGCGCAGGCAAGCGCTTCACTTGTTACACAGAGAAACAAATATATAATTTACCCAATTATCAAATATTCTTTAGTCAAGAATTCCAAGCAGGATTTAGTGTGTAAATTCAATGACATTTGATTTTTTGAAGAATACTTAATGGGTAAACTTTTTTTTTCTCAGGGTACAAGTATCCATGACTCATCCCTTCAAGATTGATAACTCATGGGAGGGAGAGTCGGAAATAATAAGTAAAATTGGATGATTACGTTAGAATCTAGATGAAAAATTTGTAGGATGCGGTGGATCGTCAACGAGTGGACCCTGTGCACTTGAGTATAATCTCAAAGTAGACCCTTGAGGCCTTCACAACGTTCTGCGCCAGTTCGCTGAAAATTCGAACCCCTCGTCCCTCGAGGCGATAACACGTGCGCAATGCGTTCGTCAAGGGCCAAATGAAACTGAGTGCGATACACTGTATATAACTTGGCAATAGTAACTTCTAGTAACAATGTTTTCTCACCCTTTTTGGAGAGGGGGGGAGGTGAAGGGGGGTTATAAGCTGATGGAGCGAAACACCGGGGGTGGATGAGAGTCAGAGGGTGAAGGGGGTGGTAGTTGAGTGGGTGGAATGAGTGAGATGAATTGCCGGCGGTACTGAGTATATACGCAGCTAACTCCGAAGTCGTCTACACGACTATATAGCGTATACCCCTCTGCAATCAATTTCGTCAATAGCGCTTGTTGCGGATGGAGGGAGGGGGGGAGGGGGCTTGGCCTGCGGCACTGGACTCCCGCCGATCTACAGTGGCAGATAGGGTGGGTGATAGTTCGATGGTGAAAAGCAACGTCTGTGACCTCAAGTTCGGTCTAAGAGATCCACAGGGTTATATACCAATTCAGCTCCGGATTGTTGAATGATGTAAGAAACGAAAATGTCTCAATATTTGGATAGACGTGCAATATTGTTCCAATAGCTGGATGAGTTTGGCCTCGAATTGCGATCTTCAGTTGATTAAATTTCAACTGGTGGGGAGATTCAAGTTTACACTGAAGGGAGAATCAATATTTTTTTTCTACAAAATGGTTGACACGGAATAATAAATTCTACAGAGATGCGATAACGGTGTGATGCGGGTCACGTTTCACTCCAGCAAATCTTGGTGACTCTGCTTCGTTTGTTATTTTATAATGTCAAGTTGTTAATTATTCCTTTGTAGCAAATGAATATTCTCACGAGTCAGTAGTCGAATGACAAAAATAAATAAAAATTCCTTCAATTATTTTTGTTCTCCAATTGCTCGAGACGAGTAATCCATTGGGATCCTTTGTCCCACGATTCCATGGATGTTGGAGTAAATTGTAATGGGTCAGAAGTCACAATAACAACACGAGTTATGTAAATAGATACATTCATGAGATCACATTATTCGGAATGTTATTTCCGAAAGTAATAGGATTACGGAAAAGAATTGGCAAGTTTATTTCGCTGTAGAGCACTGGCCCCAGAATATCTTGCAACTTTGTAATGTTCAGCCAATTTTTCACCTGAGATTCCCCTCAGTTTCGTTTCAATCGCATCTGACGATCACTCTTTTTTCAACATTTTATTTATTTATTTTTTTTTTCGATTGACTCGACTCACGACACTGCGGCTTGGAGATATCTCCCGATGATAGAACGAGTTTCTTAAGTTCACAGATATTTTGTGTAACATTTAAGTGAATGTTTACTAATCTCTCAATCATTTGTATTAGCAATAGTCGTTCTTTAGAAGGAATAAAATAACACAAAAAATGAAGCAACTGAATCCAGCAAGTTTCACATCGAACCTCGAGTGTCTTGCATCTAGATAATTGCTTATTAACATTCAGGATTGTTGCTTTAACATATGTTTTTTAAATTTCGCTTGAGCCACAGATGAATATCATGACAGACAAAATTACCGTTTTGGGTTAATTGTGTAGACAGGAGGGCAAAGTACTTCTGAATGTAACACTACTGACATTTCTCCTTGCAAAAATTATTAGTCGGGATCGGGAATCGCGCCCGCGAACTTCCGATAAAGAGTCAGGTGATCTTTCCGACTCAGCTTTCCGACTGCTATCCAATTCCCACAACTCAAGTTCCCCAGAACTTTGACTATCCGTTCCTCAACCTCACCTTTCCGTCGCTACTGTTCCCTTCACTCCCATCAACTTCACTGCTTCAGGTAAGCCACAGGGAGTTCGCCCAGTGCAATCCACTCTCATTCAGCCGGAATTCGAAGGCCACAGCTGCTAACCAAACAAAAACAAAGATCGTCGTGATTCAAAATCGAAAACTCTCAAGATGTAATTAAATAATTACATTTCCCATCTTCTATCAAATATCGAAATGCTTTCTCATATAACCAAGAAAACAAAATTTTTTTTAAGCACAAGAAAACAATTTTTTTTCAAATAATTATTATGAACTAATATAAATAAAATCTGAATAGGGCACTAGAAACATAATTTCACAATATTTCATTGTTTTAAATGATTTTCACCAAAAATTACTCAATATAAAAATATGATAAAAACAAAATTTCCACTAGGTAGCAAAGCGTCACTATTGCAACGCACTCGCAGTTTTAATAAACTTGAAGTCACCCGATAAGAGACAATCTCCGCCTATGGAATGTCTTAACCCAAGCCATTTTCAAAACGTCGAGTTTTTACAGTGTATACACCCTCTCCTACCCCACAATATCCCTTTTACGGTTTATACTTCTTCGCGGATGCAATAGACATTATCTCCAGGTGGATATAAAGGTCGGAGAGCTCCAGGAAAGTTGGTAGATCCAGCCTGGTTGATATTCGAGGCTGGTTGTTTCGATGGCATAAATACGATAGTGGAATAGAGATTGAAGGAGGAAATCTGACAATAGAGGTTTGGATTTTCAAAGTATCTCAGAAAGACAATTGCAACTCCCGATGACTGCGAGGACAGATAGCAAACGGTCTGGTATGCATGATCTTCTAATTGATAGACCCGTTGACCCACATATCCCTCCTTTCCCCCTTTTTATGCATATAAAGTATCCGGCATAGCTCACCAAACCCCGTATGAACTTTTATGACGACAATATGTGCTACGAGTCGACAAAATCATGTAGTAATATCACGATACACCGATATTGTCCCATGGATCCCACAACTTTTTCTCACGTTCCTCCTCCAGTTACTTTCTGGCGTGCTCTCCGTATCCAGACCAGTAGCTCGGCACGTTAAAACGTTCACCTCGATATAAATATCGATTATCCAAGTTATCCGGGATGATCCTTACAGATTGATATTAACGTGGATAATCTCGTCGGGAGAGATGGTGGAGGGAAAGAGGGAAAAGAGAATAGCCAGACTGCTGGGATAATGCACAAGGCAAATGTGATCGAAATCCCCTGGTATTGTTAACTCACCATACAATATTACAATCCACTTCCGCCCATATCCCATGTCCAAGTCCCTCCACGATTTGATAATGAGTATGAAATACCGATGGAGATTAATAAACCTCAGAAGTGAAACGCTCGGTGAAATTTCAGCTTGGATCCTCATGTATTGTGTTATTTAGCATTTTCGTTCAATCAATGTCTCTCAACATTGAGGCGCAGAATATTTTACATTGCCTCCCTTCTGTATCCACCGGTTGAAAAAGTGTTTTGCGTCTAACTCCCCCTCTCCCCAGCCTCCCGCCCTCCCTACCTTTTTTATCTCCCACTCACTCAACGGTTGAATATAACCCGAGCAATGAAACGCAGACGCGATTCAGTCCTGTGCCCCCATAATTAAATAAAAAAATCTCCATTAGTCTCTTACCGTTGTGATGTCGACGGTTATGTATATATAGATATATATATGTATATGTACAACCGAGAATGGATAGAAAGGTATGTGATAAAATTGGCTTCGATGAAAGTTTAACACTGAGGGAATGCATTTAACTCCCTCTGTAAATGCGACAGATAAAAAGATAACGAAGATCATTGAACTTACGACAGCCAGTGGAAGATGAAATTTATCTCACTAGTAATAATGATCTTCAAATCATTAAGTAAAGGCTTTCAAATTTCCATTACAGATTTAAAAATATCAATTTGGGTTTGTTGAACATTTTAATGAGACATCCTTACACCTCATGAAATTCGTTTTTTAAAACATTCACAATGTTTCAATTTGCGTATTGAAAAGGACCACTCATTTTTAGAACACTTGATTAGATTCCTAATCCAATTTTTCTGAAAATTGAAACTCACAAAGTTTTTAATAGAAACGTTTAAAATTCATTTTTCATTTTCCAACATATGAAACTGAGATTTCTACAACACTCACATTAACACTCATAATTTTCTAGTAATTCGAGACTGTAGATTTTTTAATATTTTTTTTATTTGATAAAGGACTACAAAAATACACATTTGATCCTCCATTCACACGTAGAGGAAAACATCTAATTTTGGCAAACATTTCTTGTAGATAATCAAATGCCCGAAATTGATATAGTAAAACTCCGTTTTAATTCTCGTCACGAGGTTATTTGATGGGCAAAATGATATTTTTTTCCTCAGTGCAGACTTTCAAAAATGGCGCGCCCCATCCAAAACAGAAGGAAAATTCAATTACATCGAAGACGAATTGAACTGGAATGGAGTATTTGGTGTATACTTTCATGTCCACAGATGGAAATATATTGTTTCTAGATGAGTGAGTATGGCATTGCTCCATTGACTCGGATTTTTATCAAAAATCGCTTTCTCTGCTGTGGCTATTGGAGCCGAGAGGGTGGCCACGAGGTGGTTGGCTAGGCGATATGAAGTTTACCGGGATAAAGATGGGTGGCAAGTGCGAATAAATTGTTTTATGAGATGGAAGAATTTGATAGAAATGTTCTCCCCAATACACACCATTCTTTCCTTTTTCGCCGGCTATCGGCGCTGATTCATGTACCGTACGCGGAGAAACTTATCAGTGAGCAAGATTTACGATTCAAATGTGCGCGATGGATAAGAAAATTGATTCCTATATATGTTTTTTCTTCCTCCTGATAATGAAATCCGGCTCTCGCTGGGGTAAAAATTGCGGAGCGACGAGAGACGGCACAACCGTCAACGCATAAAAAAGTATATAAAGTTGGAGAGTGATGTATAAAAGCAAAGACTGAGGTGGTAGGAGGTTTGACAGAAGCGAGGGAGTTTTGGGGTGGCGAAGGTTCAGATGCGGTAGGTACTTCGGCGTGCTACTGGCAGGACGCTTCTGGTCTAGGTAAAAGCGAGACGGGTGAGTACATGTGCCGATAGAGTGAGAGAAAGCCCACACCGGTGTATTTGGCACAGAGTGCTTTTCATCTCCGTAAATGGACCGACGGTAAAGCAATTTCGGTACATTGCCGATACCTGAAACCGCCTCCCATCTATATAACCCCTTTTGACGGGCGTCTCTGGCTCACTCACTCACATCCACGATGATTTCAGAACTGTTGGGCTGCTGCATTCGACCTTCATTCATGTGTCCATGGGATGGCTTTGATTGGGAGTGATTATGAGAGTCAAAGAAACGATAGGGGATGCAAGCGCTGTTGAGGGAGTGACAACTTAGCCATGGACGCAACACTGAGATTCATCCTAATTTTCTTCATGCACTTCACTGCACTTCACTTCCTCGCGGCATTGTTGTGAGCAGGCTGTGCGGATGAAAAAATTTTAAATCACTTCCTTCATGGTGGTGAGCATTGTGGTGAGCAGGTGGATTAATTTTATTCCATGAGAGAGTGCTTTTCTCGACTTAATTCGTAAATTGATGGATGTGATTTGAAGGAAGAAATGAGTTGATTAATTCCTTCTGCTTCTCCGGGGGATTATTGGCTTCATTGGGACGCGGGGAAGGAAGAAAAATTATGAGCATGATACACCATGACCCGAAGAGATTATGGAAATGCGAAGACGATAGACTAAATTGGTGGGATTACGGGGAAAAAATTATAATTCCATTTTGTTTTGTGTTGTCTCTGTGGGGGGGGGGGGGTGGGGGGGGGGGGGGGGGGGGGGGGGGGTGGGGGGGGGGGGGGGGGGGGGGGGGGATAGATGGAGGAATAAGGATTATTTACTCGAAAAAGGAATTGTTTTTCTCAGGAATTGTAGGACTCTGTATCAAATGGTGCTTGTGTATCAGATACGTAAAAATCGTATTTACTTCATAAATCTGATCCAAATGCGCGCAATAATATAGGTATTGATATCAGGAGATAAATCTTTTTAATTCAATTCACTGGGGCGTTTGTGGGATACAATCAGGGAGTACCAAAGTGTATGTATTGAGTAGACATACAATACTATTTAATGTTTGTGGTGTGAGTGTGTATGTGTGTGCTGTATATGTACGAGCTTTGCCGTTGAAAGCAATGAGCCACAATCAGTATAGTCCGTGTATTGTGTCAATGCTTGGGACGTACATGTGGAGGTAAGAACTTCCACTGATGTTGGCGTACATGGATGGATGAAAACCCACACGCGTTTGTATATTCCGGTGCACGGTGATACGCACGGTTGGGCGCTTTGTCGTTTTTCGACACGGAAATACAGTGGGTCAGAGGGAGATAACCAGCGGTGGAATATCCATGGCGACTTACACACTGAACGAGGTTGTGCGCTTTCCGCGTCGTCTACCCCGTGCTATTCATTAAGCTTGTTCTTTAACCGAGGCGATAACGCAAATCTTGATTAGTCATAGTGTGTTCCCATCTGCCCCTCGCCTCCTCTCCCCCTTACGTTTTATTCATCTAGCATCGGTGAGGCTTGTGAAATGGAAGCGGGAGGTGGGAAAAAAAAAACAGAAACATCAAACGTATGAATTCCTGTCAGCGAGAGTCATTTACAAACAATAAGGGAAAACAAATTTAATGGGATAGGTGAATGTGGAATTTAAGAGACGAGTCACCGGGGATATTCGCGACACTGACGTCCAGTGCTGTTCGAGGGGCAGGGTGCCATGACATTTGAGATATTACGGACAATTTAATGGCTCTCTAATTTTTTAAGCTGGCTAGAGGGTTTAGGTAAATAATCTTGTTATTTTCCATTATGACAAAATTATATGAAATTTTGTGGATATCTTCGAATCCACATTCCCGAATCAGTTTATTGGATATTTATGTCATTGGCTTTTTTCAGGTTCATATATTGGGGACTAATATTGAAGTGTTGAAATTTGTAGGAAAGTATCATGAATAATTAATTTGTAATTATATTCAATGTTTAATCAATTAAATATTCAACGATATGTATTCCTAAATTTTTTGGCTGTTTAGTAATTTTTTTAATGGACTAATTGATCTATATCATATTCACGATTTCCGTTGATTCCACCATTAATTTTTCAATTTCCCTCACAATATTTTTTACTATCTTAGTAAAACCACAATATTTGATAAAATTTACGAGGAAAATTCACCGAAAATTTCACGTAACAATTTTTTAGGCAGTCATCAAGAGTTTGTCATCGTTTGGAGTTCACAAAAGTATCCTTGAGGTATATTCACTGTGAGTTGAGTAACGGGGAAAAGGGGAGATAGAAATTAATTGGGATATCTTGGAGAAGGGAATGAGAACGTCAGAGCTTTCTATCCTGGGGTTTTATGCCGCTGGTTTACGACGCTCCAATGAAGCCCGGCCGACCCTCTCAACAGTTTTCCTCAACAATCGTTGAATTAATTTTCGGAAGATTTAATCGAAAAATCTTCACCCAGCGTCAACTACTCTCCATATATATCAGGCCTCGGGACACCGGAGATTACAACTTTTAATATTGACTTTATTCAAATAGATTACAACCGCAAAATTGTCGTTGAGTTGCTGCAGGCTCTTATCAGAAAATAATAATTTTAAGGGATTTGTTGATTATGGCTAGAAAGAAAAATATCTTAATTCAATCTGAAGCTGTAATTTTTTATAGGAGTACAATGGACTGATAAATTTATTGCAATTAGCTTTTATCAAGGAAATGAATCGTTTGAACAAGAAGACGATTTACTTGGCACAAGAAAATATTCTCTCCTCAATAATTAATCTCTTCTGTCCGAGATCGAGGGAAAAATTTTTCAAACTTCCGCGAGAATTCTGTGTTCCTAAATTTTTCGCTGTGTTAATGTGCTCCGGGGAGTAAATCATCTTTGTCAAAAGTAACATTTCGTCTCAGTTTAATACACTCGTGGGCATTAAAATAAGCTTAATCGCCATCGGGCTGGAGTCATTGTCATTCAGGAAATAGGTAACAGAGCTGTTAGCGGTCTTGGGATTGTATGCATGGGTCGATGCGCAACATTACTCTGATGCCATCAATGTTACATTGCAACGATAATTGTGCTCATCCGTCTGCCTCAGGATGATGTACATGGAGATGGTGGAGTAGGGATGGATTGTCACAGTGCGCAGGAGAAATGCTCGGTAAGTGCGGTGAAGTGACATCCTAGCATCTCTAGAACTTTCTTATTATCCTAAAATGACACGTGACCTAAATTACAGGAACTGCAATCTCATCTTGCGGATTTAATATTTTATAACGGAAATGAAACGTTCAATTATTACAGGGCAATTGGAATTAGAAGAACTCTACCACCAAGAAACTTTAATCCCCAATATGAATAGATGCGGGTTCTTAGATGTGATCTAATTGAAAACACGAAAGATCAAATCCGTTTCAGCAAGTTTGATTCCCAACGATGTGGAATGGACGAATTTATAATTGGACTTCTCCGTTGTATATCAACCCCGGGGGGGGGGGGCGTGGGGGCGTCGACATTGCGTGTTCACCAATACCCGAAGTGACACGGCGCCACACGAGTGAAAAACTTGAAACAAGCATCACTCGCTGCCTCAATTCCTACGGTCTATTCCATCCTGAAGGATAGGGTAGAAGAGAGATGTAAAAGATATTGGGTATATAAAAGAGTAAAATGAAAGAAAAAAAACACCGTGAGAGAATCAAGGCTTTGGTATATTCTTCGCCCTTGACAGAATATCGACATTACGCTTCTCCACAGACACGGATATCTCAATTTGATACTCCTCTGATCCCTCCACTTACGTCCGCCTTTCACGTAAAGTAAAATCATTTGTTGGATCAATGAAGTATTTGGGCGACAATGGAACTTTGCACTGATATGAAACAGGAGGAAATATCTCATCGAACTGACTCTCAAATTGAGAATTTTCCTTGTACAGCGTTAGAAAAAAAATGAAATTTCATGGACACTTGACCATTAATTTCCAGGGGTCAATGCATTTAAAGTATCTAGTTCTCGTTGCTTTGATGTCAAAATTATGAATTTTCAGTGAGAATTTCCCCGCACCCGGATTCGCCCAATCAGAGCACAGTATTTGAGGTCATGTGACACCTTCACGCCAAAATTATTTTGATAAATCACCGGGCTCAAGGGGATTTATCAAACTGATAATTCCACACTAGCTCATCTTTTGTTTTTCTCAATTTTGACAGTTCAAT
>JAPYZN010001684.1:0-35885 GCA_030522865.1 Psyttalia lounsburyi | reverse complement strand
AAAAAAATCATTTTTCATTCATCAGAAGACATGGCATGCGAGTGATATGGAGATATGGTGATGCCCAAAGCCCACTTTTCGCCGTTCCTACCCACAGAGAGTTTTTAGTAAAAATTGGAGAACTCGCAGTTTCCTTGGCAGTTGTGGAATCGAAACCGCAAATTCAGGTGACGGTGTGCTAATTGTTCCTGCGATGCAGATAAAAATTACGTAACTCGTGGAAAAAATTTAATGAAATTAATTACCACCACATTTCCCCTGAATTATGGAAAAGATATGGATTCCTACTATCGCCTAGGAAACTCCTACTGCTTAATTGAAATTAATTAATGAAACTTTCTATTATTGTCTAAGGTAGAATATTTTTTTAGATCACACAACGCCAAAAGTAATATGGCTATGGAAAACATGTAAAGCTTTCCCATCTGTTTGCGATCCACACTTTCCGAGCCGAAGGCTGGGCGATCTGTTTGCCAAGGGTCGGGCATGAAATATACTATTGCCACCGGGAATCGCAGTTTATCGGGCCATGCAACTCAAAATATTTACCATTGCACTTCAATATCCTCGAACAGGCTTCACTTCACTCTCAGTTACTCAAACTCCAATCATAAAAATTACAACTGCCAATTACGATCTCCAGAATTTAAATTTTTATTACAAAAAGAAAGTAAAAATTGTTGAAAATTAGAAAGCATTGGGTAATCAGGCCCAGCGCATAATTTCATCCGAAAATTGGTTACAAATTATTTCCCCGTTAAGAATCCCAACCATTCTTATTCAAATCACAAGGGATTTCCCTTGGTCGCCCGGGTTGCATTAAAAAATGAGTACAAATTTTTCAGTTCTCCTTACATCCCACTCGATTTTCCCTCTCACTCTCCCTCGTATTACCACATCTCCGTGCCCCCAAAACACTGACGATTCAATCGAGGCTCTTGCATTTCCAGTGACGCCATCTCGCACGAGTGGCTGAGTGAGAGCAAACGATGAAGAGAAGTGGATGAAAAAAAATGAAGAGAAATGAAAAAAAAAATGAGGAAAAAAAATGGTGGGTTATAAAGGGGGGAGGGGAGGAAGAAGAGAGGGAGTTTTAAAAATAAAATGAAGAAGGCAAGGTACTCTTCAGGTGGCCCTTGGCTGAGTCGAACGAGCAGGAAGGAAAGAATTCAACAAGAGAGAAGGCAAGAGAGGAGACAGAAGGAACTCGCGATCGCTGAGTACAGGGGAAGAGTGTTATATAGAGGAGCAAGTGATGGAGGGGATTTGTGGATGAAGGGGGAGGAGGAAGAAGTACCACGTAAGGCCTACGGCTAGCATGCAGGGAGAACCAGAATGCGCCTCTCTCGCGCCACCACACGCCATTAAACTCACTGTGGAATACACCAAAGGCAGAGTCTCAGGAGAATCAAGTCGAGCTACAGTCTCACAGTCTCAAGCTGAGAAGCTGAATTCCAAGGGGCTCACTCGTGGAGATATAGCACTTTTATATTGGAGTTTTACTAGGCAAAAGACGACCCGCGATACAGGGGAGGGGGACACCATAAAGAATCTAAAAGGAAAAAAAGACGAAGAGAGAGGGTCAAGAACATTTTTTAATTGTCTCCGGTTGGAGAATTTTTCAAATTATTTCAGTCTATTTCACATATTTTCGTGTCAATTTTTTGAGTAATTATCATTCTCCTTTCGAGTTGTGTATACAGTTTTTAGTTCTCTTATAATGGCTCGAGATGGATAGGTAGATTGATTCCAAACAGACGTACACGCTAATTAAACTGAACAGGTTTTGGTGAAATTGTTGTTTGATGTTTTCTGAATAAATTAAGAGAAAAATCGTAATGATCGTGTTGGTGTGTCTGTGGGCAATTATTAGTGGCAATTTGTTGCCGGAGAAGAAATTGTTACTGTTCGGAAAAAGATGCTGCGATTTTTTTCTCATTTGAGGAATAAGCTAAACCATCGTTTCACGAATTATCTACGAGGCTTTTACGCTACAACCGGTGTAGTTTTTTTCAGGTTTCGATGGAATTGTCGGTAACAAAAATGTGTCTTGGTTTTTGGGCCAATGAGCTTCTGTTGTATTTCCTACATTAACTTTCAATTTTTTACTGCGTTACCATTTTTGCATTAATTTTCACATCAATTTTGAGAACGTCTCTATTTTATAAACTATCTCCGGTGGTTTAATATCAGTGATTTACTGTATAGAATTTATGCAAGGTGGAAAAATTATAAAAATTCCGTTAACTGTCCATGAAGTGTTGGCGTTCAGTTGGAAGGCAATCAACGATTGTTACGATCTCTTAATTTTGTTTGAAAACAATGTAACATATTATGAACGTCAATATCCGATATTTTGATAAATTTTCCTGCAATTACTCACGGCAGAATTTGTTCAATTTACAATAGAAATTAATCTTAAACGTCAGAATATATTGCTGGCCGTCGCTATTTTTCCCTCACGCAGTTTATCCCATTCTTTTCTCCGGGGTTGGTGATTGCCGTTGAAAAAGAATGTTTTATGAAGTACGAATTGATATGAAACGTTGCCTCAACTCGGAGTAGTCTAAGGGACTACCGATAAGACACCGACGTATCTACCCACGTTATTCTCTCTCTCTCCGCGTATATACATCTCTCCCCCGGTGAAAATCTCGTGAATACTGGCATTATTGCCGGCACAGCCCACAGAGACTCTCTGTATTCTTACTTGAACCTCAACACTAACCAACAATGCGGCACGAGGTGAACCGAGTAAAAGCATATATACAATTCACTGGGGGAGAGTTGCTTGACCGCGCAGATATACGTATAATAAATTTTTTTACTGTTCGTCTTACGCGTGTCATATACCCACGCTAGTTGCGCCTAGCATGGCTTGAAAATTCATTCCTCTCTTATGTATTTATATCCCGTTCATATATACCAAACAGTATCCCAGCAACTGATTCAACTTTCCCTTCGGAAGCCCACGGGATAGTTTTCCTTTTTTATTATTTCTCTCTCTCCCTCTCTCCCTCTCTCTCTCTGTCTTCTTTGATCATCATTCTTCAAGAATTTGCTGAGCAAATAACAATGAATAGAGGAGAGAGATTGTCAGATTAAGAAAACAACTTTTTCAAGAAGATTTTTCAGGTTTTTTTCTTTTAATGTCGCATTATGGGAGCGGATTTTATTTGTTCTTAGAATTTGTCACTAGTTTTTTATATTGATTCATTATTCCGGGAAGGTATAGCGTCATCAACGGTTGCAAGAATAGAACAATTTTTTTTGTCCACTGGTCTATATAATATTGAAGAAGGGTTTTCAGAAAACCAAAAATTTTTTAAATCTTTTTTTTTAGAGGCGACTCTTGCGAAATGATTAACTATTGAGCAATAATTATCCATTAAATTATATTATAATTATATCATTAAATTGATTAACACAATTAGCTAAAGTCTCTTATTAATCTGACAATATCGAAATTTGCCGGAAAATGTAGAGAGATTTCATATAGGAACTCTTATTATTCCGTCTACTTCGCGATGACGAACAGTTCTACTCATTTCCGTGCCGGAAATTCTTGGGGTCCATGATCATCGCTTCTAGAGATAATTTTTATCGAATCCGTTTTCCTTGAGTGATCCTAACAAAAAAAGATTATAGAAATTAAAAGTTGTTTTTTTTTTATAACTTCTGCTTTGTGACAGTAGTTATAAAATTTTTCGTCAAAAAAATCTCAACAATTGATGACTTGATAATTAATCATTATTTTATTAAATGAACACAATTATTTTGTTATATTAAGCCAGAAACTGAACGACGGCAATCCATTGACTTAATGTGCGACAAATTTTTTATCCACAATATAGTGCAGTCGAGATCTAAATTATTTATTCTACCTATTTCACAATCGTGAACAATTCCATCTATTCCTGCGGTCCATCATCAACGCGTTAGAATTTGGAGATAATTCGTTTCGGTCTGAAAATCCAAATTAATTCAAATTTTTACGGCATCATTTCCCCCGAAAAGAAACCATTTCCAAGATATGAAAAACATTAATTCGATAGAGTGAAGCGTTTTCAGCTCCGCCTCGGAAATAACTGCATGGAAATGGTTGTTTTTAAATATCCGTGATGGAGTTTCGTGTCTTCAGAATTAGACCATCTGAGTGGCCAGAACCGTAAATTCCTTCGAGTCTCGAAACGTAAAAAAATCCGTTCGTTTCTGTGTCCCATTATCAACACATCAGAGTACAAGATAATTTTTGTCGGGACCAACATCACCTTTTCCGGGAGAATTGTCCCTCATTAATTTCCACTTTTATGACAACTGCTAGAAAAAACCTGAAGTAACGATGGGAATGAAAAACGAATCACCGTGTCCCCCCGTTACCTGCGTGAATAGATTATTTTTCATAGATGAAGAGATTTAAGACTCGTGGATACATATAGGGAAAAATATTGAAGAAAAATTACGGACTAATTTACGGAATAAAAGTGAATCAATCTGAATAGGCTGAATTGTTAAAAAAATTCAGGAGGTTTCTAGACAGATATATAACAATAACAATGAAATTGTTGTGATACTTGCTCTGTGATTTTTTTCCTATCGGTTTTATTCTTTTTTCTTTTTGCTTTGAAATGAAAACTTTTTAATCATATTTTTCATTATTTTCCTATTTTCTGAGGAACCGACTGGAAATGTGCATCATTCCTACAAATAAAAAATGACCAACTCAAAGACGTCTAAATTTTCGCTGCTAATTATTTCCATTATTAGTCAAATTTTGGCTAATTTCCAATTGATCAACGGAGCATTATGTTCTTGTATATGCATATATATACAGAGAAAAATATTTTAAAAATTGTGTTTTCCTTGCTATCGACACCTCATTCTAATTTTTAAGTATATTCTCCGTATTCTGGACCAATTTCTTCTTCAATCATGTCGCATTATACAGCAGGAGTTACATGCCACATACAAATTCTTCTGGTGACCAAGGGGAACCACAGAAAATCTTGGGTAATCGTTGGACGCAGAGTCCATCGCCCGTTCTTCAAAGATTTATTTTTTCACCTGACAACGGTGACCGAAGTAGTTAAATCCTTCGATGGGACGGCGAGACCTCCGAAGCGTGGGTTCTAGTCCGGTGTGGGGCACGATTTTGTAATCTTTCAGAAATCGTCGAAGATATGATTGGAACCCTTCAGAATTATAAAAATAAAATAAAATATTGTCCTAGAAAATTGCAGAAAATTCAGAGAAAGTAAAGGGGGTATTCAGACAATCGGAAGGAAATCGTGATTATTCTTATGTGTCCAATATTTGTAAAAGATGGCATGTGGCGGATCCACTCGAAAGCGTACAACCAATAAAATTGGTAGAAATGAAAATAGGAGAAAAGAAATCGCGCAATGCTTTTCAATAGTTGATTGGAGCTCGGATCGAGCCTGACTAACCGACCATTGACGGACAAGCGTGGACCATAATTCAGCCAACAGTTGCGCTTGTTTTTAACGGATTCCAGTGGTGCTGCTGGGGCCTTAGCCAACATGGTTGAGCCAATGTTGGATGCAGACTTTCGTACCAGATGCTTGACCGAGCCTCTACCAGAAACGACCGCCATTCGATTATGGTTGTTCATTGCTCATTAAAATTGGTTGAAATTTTTTAGTAGCTCCTTGTTGAAGTCTCGGTGTTTACTCCTCATGGGTCCAACCCTCGTAGCAAAGGCTCCAGCTCAAGCTCAAGCAGCTGGATACTGGCTTTATCATTGGTTAAATGGTCTAAACTCGTTTTACAACGGTCGGTGAGTCGGTGCCGACTGTTAAAGGTTTCCGCATAGATATTAATTATCCACTAATAACTAATTATTTCCATGAGTGCAGGTATATGCTATTTAGATTTATTTTATTAATAAAAGGGTCCTAGTCGACCTGATTTTCACTGATTCATTGTAATCTAATTCATAGGAATTTCACCTCAATTTGTGAGGAATCGCGATTAGGAAATTCACTGTATACGAAGAGTCTAGAATTGAGTAATTTCATCATTAATCATCAAATTGCTCAAATTTTTTCCATTTATCCTCTCAGCATCAATTCGTACCCTGTTCCACCATCAACGTCTTCGAGGACGAGATAATTTTCACGTTCATTTCCGCCTCTTTAGTGATAGTCAGTATCACTGTCCCGAAAATTGGTACCAAAATGTTCCTAATTAGTATATTATGCGTTCAGGATCAAACGCCCATGTTCCCAACCCGAGATGAGCATGCAATTTTTTAAACCGCCTGCAACGAAGTTTTCGCATTTTGCTCGATAAGGAGTGGGAAGTACCCACTTTGCTCCCTAAGGAGGCACTTTCCGCCCTTGGGATTCACCATCCTGCCGTGCGATGGGAATGCTAGCTTTGCGCGACCAATCATATAAAATAATAGTAATATATTAATATATAATAATACTATATTATTAGATTACATAATATATTATAATAATATATTATTCCTTCCGGAATCGAATTCTTCATTTACTGATTGCACTCAATTACTAGAATTTGTATTTATTGGTCCATTGAAACGTTGAACTCCTCCTTAATTTATTAGAACTGTCAGCATGGTTGATACGTCACTCAGAAGACTCGAACGATACTCCTCTCTGTAAAAATTCTGTATAAATTATTTGTGATTCTTTGGTAATTCGATCCAATACAATTAGCCCATCCACAGTTAATCTCAACTTTTTATTCATTTAAAACAATTCCATTCATTCCTTCATCAATAATTGCCCATACCCTCATCAACATCTACGACTACAACAGAATTTTCCAGTCTCACCATTTCCCGAATAGCTGTCACCCATTAATCCATTTTTTGCAACAACTTCAAGTCACGGAAAAAACGCAAAAATGAAAAAATAATTAACGTGTCGCTCGATTACGTGTATATCCCTGAGTTACACACCCACGCTGTACCTCGGCGCCCGATGGGAGAGAGCCGATGTAGACACAAACAGATACAGAGTCGAATTCCGGGTCGGCTTATTTCGACCGCAAAAGACACGTAATCGGCGGGAGTTTCGTCCAAGAAAATTCCGATCCGGACAACTTTTTTTGTATTCAATTGCCTCTTTTTTTTCAATGTTTCAGTTTCTCGCTATCTTAATTTTGCGAGTCACCAGCGAGTGTGGCTTGTAGTCAGTGGAAAAAAGGTGGAACAAGGAACAACCGGGGTGAATAAATAGAAGCTGAATGAAAATTCATCATTTCCAATCGGGTGATTCCGGTCTGACACCCTGGCGCATGTTACGGAGAGCCTCCGATCGTAACGGCTCCGTTAATCGTTATGTCCACACCCTCGTTTTCTTGATTGGCCGGTTTTATCGTTTTATCGACGTGCTTATTCGATTGAAATCAATTCCAATTATAACCACTAGTTTCCATATGCCCTTTTCCCTCGTATTTATCAACAATAACACTCCCTGGCACTTGAGCAAATGCAAAATTCCGGGCAAACGAAATAAATTACGAAAACCTTGTTCTTTTCACTGCTCACTTTTCCGTAAATTAAGATTCATTTGAACATGGTAGAACAACAATTTGCAATAAATCATGTAGTTCAATTGACCTGCAACCCACGTCGATGGCCGAGTGGATTAGATGCAAGTCTAACGGACGAAAAATTGTGACTTCAGATCCTCGTGAAACTGACTTTTTTCAATGTAAAACTCGTGCGAACGGGAGACTGCTAACAGAGCTACTGCCTTTTCAGGTACGGCTTACCTGTGGTTTACTATGCTACTTCTATGTTCTACAGAAGTGCTAATGCGGTAGAGTAGACTCTCCTCTAATAACAGTCTTGAGTTAGTAAAAAAGTTAAATGAAGACGGAGGAATTCAAATTTTCCAGCTCGACTGCCTTTTCCCCTCTCAGTAGCGCTAGCCCCATTCTATGCTTAATCGAACTGTCTGTCAGACGGAGGGGATGAGTCACTAAGCTTACAATGGGACCTCTTCGAACCATTAAAACCACACTAATTGAGGTCGGAAGCTGGATTTGCTCCATGACCAGAGTTTGGCGTACCGCGGAGTGGAATTCCCTCACTTTTCCCGACTCGGGACGTGTCCTTGAGAAAATTTCGTGTGAAATGTCTTCTAAAGAGTCGTTTCCACTCCTTCACTCTTGGCAGGATTGGAGGAGAAAATAAGTAGTGGGGCGCGGCACATTCTAGTAGTGAGAGAAAATGAACATATACCCTATAACTGTTAAACGCTGCGACTCGATCACAGTGGGAGGTCGGCATGCCGTTTATTAATCATTTGGTATTTTCGCATGCATGATGTCGTGAACAAAAATAAAAGATGCATGAGGAGTGGGAGCACTTTTGGGAGGGAAAACAAACTGTAAGGGCAGACTGGGAAAAACAAAGGAGCAGAAAATTAAGAGAACTGTATAGCACAGAGTATAAGCCATAGCTGTATACATAAGATTGGATAGAGTGCCGAATAAGATCCGAAAAAGGGGGCGCAAAGGCCGGAAATAAAAAAAAACCGTCTGGGAATCAAATTTTGAAGGAAAGGAATAATTTTGTGCCAGTATTTTATGACAGGGGAGAGGGTAGAAAAATATGTAAATACAGAAAAAAATAATAATGAGGATATTGTTCTAACCAAGACTTGAGGACTAACAATATACTGTTAATAAAATTACAACAATAAAAGTACAACATTATCAAATTTTCATTGTTATTGAGTCGGTCTTCTTCCCTTGAAAATTTTATCATTTCATTGACGATCTTATTCAATTGAAATTACTTGAAGTTCTAATACAAAATGCCATTCAAACGAGAGAAATTATTGTCTTCCTCCTCCCACGAATGAACATTTATTTCAACATAATATTACAATCATTTGCAATAAATTAGCCATTTCAATTAAACTGGGTCGGCCTCTCAACTGTTGTGCAACCCAGCTGTTCTCCGACATTCTCCCATCAATAAAAAATTGATTGATGGTGAACTCGGGTCAAATTCTCTCGCCAAAGTCCATCGGATTCTCTACGGGTTCATGTGCGAAATATATTTTTTATTCCAGTGAATGATCTTTTCTCCACTTTTTTTTTTGGTGAGGCTCAACGGAGCCCAGTGAGACGAAGACTACAGCGTTAAAATCCCGGCGTAGCCGGTAGCATCGGCGGCCCTCTTTCAATTAATAACGTGATCATAGGTTGTTAGGTACCTTCGCCAGACGGGCTGCCCTCTTTTTCCCTCTTACGTATATATATTTTTTTTACTTTATTTTCTTGTTTTTATTCTCTTGAGATTTTTTTTTATTCTCTTCCATCTTTTTTCCCCTCTTTCATTGACCATTCTTGTTGGCTTCAGTTATGTGCAACTTTTTTTCGAAACAGAAAAGGTGAATTTGAAATTTTATTCAGATCGCAGACATAAAAATAAGCGGATGAGATGGAAATCGAGAGAACAGAGCTTTCGAGTAGGAGTTTTCAATCCACCGGCATAAAGTGGTTAATAATAATAAGTAATTATTGCAGTGACATGGAATTCCATTTAGAGGTGAAGACATTCTCCACTTCCAAATTTCACAGTGAATTGGATAAGATTAAAAAAATTCTAAGATACTAGAAGACAATAATTTTGCAATATGTATAAATTGTCTGGACGTTTATCAATTATTAAATGGAATACATTAATTTAAACCTCTCGATTAATTTTTACCAAATCTAATTATGCATTTGAAAGAACGAAGTTGTCATTTCCAAGATCAAATTATTACACATTCAAAATTAATTGTTTGCCATTTTATTTGTATAGCTTTTTCAGCCGATAAACTCTATCGAATGATTTTGAATAATTAACGTCCATGAATTAACTCGGATGAATTTCCATGCTAATGAAATATGAATAACAATATTAATTAAAGACTCAGCCTGACTTAAATCATTTCAAACAAAATTTAAAAACAATAAGTTTTCGTTTAAGTGACTTTCAATATTACTGCCCTGAAAATTACTCATCGTCTGTTCCTGAACTTGCAATTGTTTTGGAAGGGGTTTTCTCTCATTCTTGTTTCTTCATAATTGACTATGCTCGCTGGCCCCGCTCATATTCTCCATTTTGTTTTTCTCGAAAGAATTTCGAATTCACAACTTGGGTTAAATTGCAAACATAAAAATAAAACGATAAGATAAAAATACAAAGAAAGTGACACTACTGACGTTATAAAACATGAAAATATTGACTCCCTGGTTAGCGGGCGCATTGGTCAGCCGCTTGAGTAAACGAAAAACGTATGATTTTTCGTTACACGAGTGGGAGAGAGAGGGCAGAGTTGAGAGACAACCGAGGAGATACTTTTAGCGATGGGTTATAACACTCGTAACCCGATGCCACGGCTAATTAGCTCGGGGATGCGTGTCGTTCCCTCTTCAAGAGGACAGGGACTTGTACTTTTTTGAATATCCTTCAGTTTGTCCTCGGGTATGTGATGTTGATGGGCATCCTCAGGAGGGATACTCGAGATACACTGCGGTCTTCTCCCACAGTGAGAAAGAAAAATTCATTCCGCAGACGAGAGTGGTTGGTGCCCTTTCGCTGCGACACTTTGTCGGCTTCATCCCGCGTACTCGTGGATTTTGTTTTTCAATATTTTTGCTCCATTTTTTTGGGGAGAGAGAGTGGACAAATATTTGGTGAGTTTGCCTTTGAGAAGAAATGAGGGATTCATTCAATTTGGGAGGGAATAAGCGCAAGGGGATTCCATCAATAGGGGCTTGAAGCGATTGAAAATTGATCCTTAAGGCAATTTGAAATTATATGAACCTCCCGTGATGGATTGAAAAAAAATTTAATTACTAAATTTTAATATTTATATTATAAAAACTGATATCATTACAGACGGGCAGAAGTTTGAAATTAAAAAACTGCAATTTTATCGAATTCTCCAGAGCTGTAAAGAATTCTCTCAATGATTCAATCTCAAATTTAATTTAAACTTGCAAAACTCCAAATTTTTTTCCAACGTAATTTTCAATAAAATTGCTGCGTGTTGACCAATCACAGTTGTTGGTCCAAAATTGTAAGTTTTAATTATGAACGTGAACTAAAACGTCAAATACCTACATCCATTTTTATAGATCTTTATGATTGGAAGAATAAAATTGTTGTCAAATATTTGATAATGACGAATGAACCGCGGTAGGTAGCCGAAAGTACTGTGTGTTTTTTCTCCAGTGTGCAGAAAGCTCGTGAGTTTGAATCCCCGCGGAAATTGCCCAGCGGAGAGCTCCGAATAAGCGAGAAGTCGCTAATATAGTACCCGTCCTAGTACATCGGGAATACAATTCAGTGTAGAATCCGCAGCCACCTGCTAGTATTCCACAGCCGGTACTTTGAGTGCCGAATGAGACCCGAAAAGGCGGTAAATAAATAAAAATGAAAAATCAAATGTGACTCCAGTGCATGATTGCAAGTCGTCAAGGCAGAAAAATCCAAAATACTTGAATATTTTTTCGAATATATTGAGTTAAATAACAAACAAGTGCCGCAACTCTTTTGCCCCACCCACTGTCCGATCCGCAAGTTATTTGTATCAATTTTCAATGTTAAATATCTCCGGTAGTTACGAAATTAGGGTCTCCCATCTGCTTCAGACTCCCATAAATTATCCAGAACATAGTCTCCCAAATACGTGTGCAAAAATCATCTCTGGAAATTTGATCGTCCGCGAGCTTCTCATAATACCTCCCCCGATAAATGCGATTATTCATACTCTACTCATACCCCGATCCTATCACCCATAAAACTCCCCCCTGCCCCCGTAGCCGCTGCGACTTGAGCCCCATCCTTACTCCTTTCATCTCTTCAACTCTTTCTCCTTCTGTGTCTTACTCCTTTGAAAACGGTATCGCCAGCCTCGATCGAGATAGGTATGCGCCCTTCTTCACCCATATAGACATTTCTGCATGGCCAGTCTGTTCATTCGCTGCACATTTCTCCTCACCCCACTCACCTTCTTCTGTCCTACCATTGCCAATCCCCGTAAGGCTTTATTTCCCCTTTTGAAACGCCATGCGCGCGCATCGCCGGCGAGATTTCTATCCGTCATCGAAGTGCGTCATTCCGTGAGTTGACTCTTTCTACTTGCGCAGAGGTATTTAGTGAATTGTACTTTAAATGTCAAGGATAAAACAGGTTCAGAATGGAAATACAGTGGAAGAAGATTATATAGAGCAATGAAAGTTGTCATTTTCATTAATAGAAAAGCCACAATATTTGAAGAAATCCATGTCAACCGAATTTTTCAATGCAATGGTACTGATATTTTAAATTGATCGGATAGCAATTATTACAAAGAATATTATTTGTCTGTTAATCTGGTCGAGTTTTGTACAAACAAAGTTGAATATTTCCAGAGCTACTCGTCCGATTTCTCCCCGTCAAAGTCCCAAACTTTGTTATTATGAAACCAAAAATCGCGCAGACTTTGAAGTTTCCTTACTAGAATTGACTTATGGCATGCCAGGACTAAACTCCACCAGATTCGGTGCGAGCCTTGTTTGTTGTTAGGCATGCCTACTGGGGCATGTTTTATCTGTGCCTTATGGAAGCCAGATAAGGTATGCCTACGAGGCTCACACTGAATTTAGTGACGATTCAGTTCAGCATTCAGTACAAGTATTCATGAAAGGTCCAGATAAATACACACATTTAGACCTTTCATAGATCCTGAATACCATTCATGCGAACGGTAGAATTTTAGTAGAGTATGTACTCTACTAAAACTTCGTCCGGCAAGGATTCGGTAGTCAGTACTGGTAAAGACTCGATGCGGCGAACTAAAACCAAACTTAGACGAATTCGAAGAATATTTTTCTCATTGCAGAACAATTGTTAGTTGAAGGATTAAGCCTTCAATTTGGCGATTCCATTTTTCAATCGGCCATTTGACTACGAGAATTGCGTTATTTTTCTCTCCTGAGTGATCATTCGATAATCAATAATTTTCTTCATCCCTCTCAATTGATCGCCAAGATTCTTCTTTTTCAACCTGTCAGGCTGACAAATATGATCGATGGATCCACGAATAGGATATTTCCGATCTTTTTGTTCGAGCCGAGAATTACTAGCAGACACTGTGATAAAATGCGGGCCGATTGCCGATTATCTACCGACCGTCTACCGATATTGAGGGGGGTGGAAGCAAATTTCTAAACATTGTGATCCTATCATACTATTTAAAGATTTAAAAAACACAATGATTGATTGAAATAAATATTTCCCCCTAGTCTATACAATAAATTTTTCCCCCTGATACCGCCTTAAGCCTAAATTTTCAAATTCCCCAACACTGTCCCCTTAGAATCTTCCGCAGAATCAATCATATTAGCTTGAATAATCTCCTGACATTTCCCGGTGACATCAAAGCTGAAACAACGCAATCAATAAAATGAAAAAAAAAATTTCAAATGAAATAAAGAAGCCCATGAGAACACTCGCAGGACTCTCTCGCGGGACCCTCTTCCTACTCGAAAGAATGGGACTCACTTCGTGCATGACCCAAAGAGACCCCCGCTGGGCCCTACTCGATCCGATCCGCTGATCCCCGACAGAGCTGACGGAGATACCATCTTCCTTTACCTTTGGCACAACTCTTCCACTCCCTCCCCCCCCTCCCCTGCGCGCCCCCGCAGACCGCCCCCTTTTCATACGTTACATTTGAACAGTTCCCGTGTCTCTCCCTTTCCCAATATACCACACCCGGCCGTTTTACCCCTCGTTACTGGATTACCATCATTCTTGGTCAGTTATTGCCCAAGCCGGCGGATTGCAGCCACTGGTATAACCCCCAGGATGGGCCTCCAATTGGCAATTGACAACCGTTTGAAATAGTATATTTCCAGGCTGTGGCGATTGGATTTTTTACCCGTGTGGCGTTAGCGTTCGAGCTGAAGGCGAGGATTGGCCGACCACACAAGGGAAATAAACGAAATCGTTACAGCCTGGGTTTTAATATTTTTCCGTAGTGATTTTCAAATTTTCGAGCTTGGAAAATACGCACTACCAATTTTCAGACGAGAAATCGTGAGAAGCAGTAGGCAACGAAATTGCATTTATGAGGAGGTAATTGTCATCGCGAGGCCCACAAAGTGTTTTCTGACCACTTCCTTTGGGTCGGACGGTAATCTCGTACATGAGAAAAGATGATGTATTTTTCACTGCTTTATGTGTCGCAGAACCTGAGGTACGCTAATTTAGAATGTGGAAAAAAATTTAGAATTTTCTAGGGAAAAAATCCGGGGGGATTCTCCAGCCGGGAATCGAACCGGGGACCTCGCGGCTATGCACCGGAAATCCTTCCGGCTGAGTTACCGGGAACTTTGAAATCTCTCTCGAAAAATTTATTAACGATTGTTACCTTGAAGATTAGACCCTGTTTTACAAACAACAAAAATATCACCATCCATTGACTGATTCAGATTTTACGTACACGATTAATTAGTCCCGTTTCCAAGCGTGTCACGCCCTCTCTCTTTTGCTCAATCACTCGACCCCCCACTCCACAAATTCGAATAATACACCGTGTCCTCTGTGTGTCGTTCGTCTTGGCCGGTGGCGAATGAATCCACTGGTTAGTCTTGGGCCACCGCCGATACCATCTCGGTGAGTTGACAAATGTTTTGGGGTTGTTTAAAGAAGAAAAAGAACAGAAGGAAAGGGGAAATAAATAATAAAAAAAATATATATATATGTATATATATATTTCGAAAGCGCATTTCTCCGACCGATTGATCACTCGATTCTATCTTGATATCTTTTATCCCTCCACATATCTTTTTTGACATTTTCCTTTTTCAATGGTGATATTTAATTTGAAATGTCACACTGGAATGTGTGGGTACGTTTGTCGTTATCAGGCTTTTTTGGGTTTATAAGGGTTCAGTATTTTTTTCCGAACCAATTGGATTCGGAGATCACAAGTGATGATTTATTAGAAATAGTATATTTCGTAGCAAGTGAAAAAAAAACACTTTTTTCACGAGTTACGAACGTAGCAAGTGAAAAAAAAACACTTTTTTCACGAGTTACGAACAAAATTTTTCATCTCAATGTGTCGAAAAAGTTACTTTTCCGACACAGCGGGATGAAAATGGTTTTATTTAGTATGCTTCTGAATAGATATATCTTATCTTCGTTTGTAATCTACAGATCTGTCCCCACACTGTTTATATACATTTATTTACCTCAATCCAATTTTTATAATGCACATTCTATGGATGATTATTTCGTGATGCTGGTATCAACAATCATACATAATAAGGCGTTTGTACACTGAGAGAAAAACGTACTTTTGGCTGAAAAATTATTTCTTGGTTCAAGAATATTTTTTTACTATCAGATAATTCCCGGGAAAGAAAAACCTTATTACTTTCCTGCTCTGGGCAATGAAAAATACTTAAGGAGCAAAATTAAAAAAATTGGCTCAAGAATTATGTGATGGGAAAAAATATTTTTGAACCAAGAATTAATTTTTTAGCAAAGAGTACGTTTTTCTCTCAGTGTAGAGTGGCTAGGTATTTCCATAGCCCGTATGGGAAACCGTATATACATGCAAAATATATATCAATTATACGCACATATCGCTCCTCCAGGAATGCAATATATCACATACATAATGTGATGCTCTAACGCGTTAAATGTCCTTAACATTTTGAATAGAACTAACATCAAATACACCTGATATTTGATACATTTGATGCTCAGGCTCGGAGAAAAAAAATCGGTAGAAATTACTGTTCCGTTATATAATCGTGTAGTATTTTGGCCGCTCGAGGAAAACTGCCGGTACCGCTTCAGTAAAATTTGTTGACTGCTTACGACAAGTTATCGCGGGGTATGATAAAAATTATCCAACGGCGCAATAAAATTTGTAGACTTTGATGGACGCCTTAATAAAAATTTTCTCGATGTTTGTATAATTGCCATTTGCTTAATAAAAGTTATGCAGTTTTCCGTGAAAAATTCCCCAACTTGTCAGTAAAATTTGTTTACCCCTCACTAAAAATTGCCTAGAGGTGTGGATAATTTTTGTTAAAGATAGTGAATTTTACTATGCGGTTGGGTAAGTGTTCTCGAACGTCGGAAATATTACACGATTATAAAACGGAACGGTATTTTTTACTTTTTCTATGTTGACGTGTTTTATCGCTCCACTTTTTACTACATTTTCCTCTTTCAGTGGTAATATTAAATTTAAATTTACATTTTTTTTTCAAACTAATTGGATTAGGGGATGACTAGTGATGACTCATACGAATTTAATTAATGTAATGGAAGACAAGTGTTTCTTTTCTTGCTGTCATTATTTCTCGCACAAATTAGAGCTCTATTGTGCTATTCTGGGAGAAACCGTTAAAGAACGTTATTTCAATCTAGCATTTTAACATTTATGAGAGCGTGATTGTTATTCATTGTAGTCATGCTTGATGTTGCTGTGGCGTTAGGAAAATTCCCTTTTCCCACGAGTTGCTTCATATAGATGTGGAATGCAATTGTGTACGTTCCGGACGTAATTCCAGGGAGAGCACGTAGTTCGGGGGACAACGCGTGGCCTTCGGGGCTTCTTCATCGCATAAAATCAACGATAACGTGACCGTTGAGTAAATGAAGGACTTGCTCGATGAATTCGCAAAACGATTTTCAATCGATTTTCTCACGAAGCAAAAATGAGGATGAACTACGTCGAATAACTTCAAGAGACCAGTACAAATACCAAGAGTATGGAAAGACATTGTCAATTCAATTGAATGAGAAAATTTTAAGATGAAGCATGACCCACTTATTTTCGAATAATAATTTTTTTTTAATGATAATTTTCTTTATTTTCTGTTCAAATGCATCAAAAACTATATTTCCATTACAATTTTTTTTCATATAACAGTCATTATTTTTATACTTTTCTAAACGCAAAATCTATTCCCATCAAAACGAAAAAATCGAAGAGTTCATACCATATTAAACAGCAAATTAATGAATCCATATTCTCTTTGTCGACATTGGAAAACACATAAAATATTTATACTTCTTCAACCATGAAAATTTGGCAAATTTCGGTAACTTCATTAAAAGAAAAAATTCATTTGATAAAAAAGAATCAATAACACGGTATATACGATTTACAATAATTATTGTTTTTTTTAATATTTCTGTATAATTTCAACAAAAAAATGGCAGTTAGTTGTTGATGGAAAATGTTCTAATCAAGGTAATGAGATTTCTATACGCATTTTACGGTAAAATAGCATTCTGAAAATGTGATAAAAAATTGAAAATTTTGCGGCTTATACTGAGTACCAATGCCAAAAATGAGACAAACGAATGAAAATTTTGAAATTCAGTTTATTCATAAATACTTGTTCACTTTTAATAGTAGCTGGATCATTCTATTAAAACATACGGCCAATGAAATTTTAATTCTTTTTTCAATAGTTCAGCATTTGAAAAACGAAAATAAATTTCGAACTGTCAGAGTTTAATCCGTTCTCTTAACACGAATGCCGAAAAAAATGACAAAACGATCGATCTCATTTTCACCGATCGGCGAATGTTCTTTCGATGAAACTAACACCCGCGATGTCTTCACTAAAACGAGGATGAATAACAGCTAATCCTTTTTTCAATTCAAATTCACTCGCTCGATACAAATGGAGAAGACGATTTTGAATAAAGTCTCGTTACTTCAACCTGGACAGTCGAAAATCTTCAAAATAAATATTAAACGGAAGCTAGAACATAGCTAAACATGAGTAAATAGATACTCACTTTGTCCCCCGTTAAAGTATATTCCAATACCTATATAAACCGGGCGTTAATTCAACGCGGCGACGTGCAACCACCGTTGATATGCCCACCCCGATGAACCGGACTGCAAATCAACCGCGTGATGATGAAACAGCCAACGTGGAAACCGGAATTACGCGATCCATGGAGTCCCCATGCACACACGTAACGAGCGGGATATACTCAAGGAGGGTATATATTTCCATCTCACTTACTCACTATACCGAGTATTTTATCCTTTACACTTACCTTTTGGCTTGGCGTGTATGAGCAACGAGCCGCGCTGTACTCTTGTGGTTCACTCGTTGACACCCATCCGCATGTATGTGAATATGTCCTGTATATAGACCCCCCACATGGAGACTGGAATGTGACTTTAAAGCCGATGGATTTACATTAATTACGATTAATCAGGCAAAAAAAACGGTATTACATGAATTTTTTCCGATTAATCATTTACGGCGGTGAGAATTCACAGATTTTTGAGGATTAATTGTGGGGAGAGGTAACAACGTCACAGGTGGATCGTTTTTTTTATTTCTCGGTATTTGTTATTTATATAATTTGAGCATGAAATCATAGAAATCCCGTGATTTTAGCACTCTCAAATCATTTTCAAAATCAATTTTTAAATCATCTAAAATGGTTTAAAAGTGAACTCGAATCGTGAATTTTCAGTGGAATTGAAAATTTCATTATTTTTTCTTACCTCTCAATCGCAGTATCACTATGCGGAAAATTCAAGAATATATCTTTGACTTACTGCCCAATTAAGGGAACTTCAGTTTGAATGAGTTAATTAAAAACGAAAACTATTACGACTAAAGGGAAAGAAAAATGTTATACGAGGTTCTCTTTCCTATGTGGGCATCCATCAAGAAAAGTTTTTACAAAATTGATCATTATAACAACGAAAAGGTGAATTGGGGATGATCAAGGAGGGTCAATAGGGATTTAAATTTCAAGAAAATTTGCAAGTTCCTTCAAAAGTTAGATATATCTATTCGAATGTAAGATGATCCAGAACTTGTCCAAATTATTTCAAGCAATTATGAGTTTATCTGAAAGAAGTTGAAAAAAAAACTGCAGGATTTTTCAAAATTTGCGAAAATTTTCGATAACTATCAAACAATAGACGATTTTTAATTGCATAGTGGGAAAATTACGTATAGATAAAGCAATTTTCCTTACATCCCCGAACATCCAAGAATCGCTTAACATTATTTACACCGTCAAATCTAAACTCAAAATAAAATAATGTAAAGACTTTCAAAATTTAATTATTCAATGTTTGACGTGAACGAAATAATTAGGGTCAAACAAAGGGTAAAGGAGGTATTGGTCAACCGAAAAAGAATAACAAAGTTGGCGAATGTTTTGTCCCTAAGAATGAATGAAAATCCATAAATCAATACATTGTATTTTTTACGACTTAATAAACATAACTCCGTGTCACTGTCCCCCTCCCGCCCCCCAAAAAAAAGCACCAAAGAGAACACAGGCATAAAAATCTTTCAGAACATGTAGAAGGAATTTGATGTCCAAGAGCTCCTTAAGGGAACCAAAAGACTCATCTTCACCGCCTTTTTTTTCATCTCAACAAAAATGTTTTTTAGAGCTCGATAAAAATGACAAGATGTCATTCTCGTCCTTTTGAAAATGAAGCCGATTCGGATCTCTCCCCTTCGTGTATCACTTCCGCGATCTCCGTGTCTGCGGGAAAAGGAGAAAATGAAGTGGTAGTGGTAGAGAGAAAGAGCGAGAAAGAGCCACACACGAGGGGGAGGAGAGGGCTCCAAGACTCAAGAGCCGTGCAAGAGTCGGCGCCGAGCCGATTACCAGTGAGGATCAGGCGTCGTTTCCACCACGCTCCACTCACTGGGTTGGAGCTCTTTCTGATGGTGGTGGCACACCAACCGGTTTTCCTTTAGCGAACAGAGATAGACTCAAGCAAAAGTAGTCAAGAACCCCGTGTGTGCGCAAGGTTTATACCACCCGATCATTTTTTTTAATTCTCTCGAGCCCTCGTTTCTCCTACATATCCGATTCATGCGCGTGTTGGTTATGGCGGAGATCGAATCATTAACGAGAATCAAATATCTCCGCAACTCCCGGTTTTCATTCTCATTTCCTGCGCAATTCACAATTTTTTGTCAAAAAATCCGCGAAATACACAAAAATCACCCGAAAGCGGGCGCTGGAAGGAAGGAAGTCATCCATTTATGACTGAGAACAATGAAGAAAAGTAAATAAATCGATTGAAATTTAAAGGACGCATTCGTAAGTGTCTCGAATTGTAGGTTTGCAATTGGTTCTATAGGGTCTCGTCAAGCATGCTGACGAAGAGAAGGTAAAATCAGTAAAATCTTTAATATTGAAATAGGGATGTTAGTTTCACTTAATTAACCGCGCTTGAGGAATAAACGATATGTGTTATAATATTTGCCCTACATTTCCAATTCATGCGCAGAGAGAAATGTTCAGTAAAAATTATGGAATTACTGACGTAAAAACAAGCCACCAGTAAAAATTCGGCCATTTTCTCTGATAATTTTTATAGGAATGGAAGAGAAAACATGTAAAACATTTGCAAAATGCTCACGTGCATGATCAAATACAGTTGAAAATTGTCATATAATTTTTTATGAAAAAGTAAAATCTTACAGAATGTTCTCGGCTCATGCCTTCTAAAATAAAAATGTTGAATATTCAACTATTATCATTCCGTTCTGTAAGATGTCTCAGTCATTGGGGAAACCTTATGGAAACAACTTGTCCCCCCCTCCCCCCCCCCCTGTGAGTCGCCAAACGGCTGGTTAATTTTTACCCAAATGATCGTAAAATTTACGTGACAATTTATCCAATTTCAGTTCTGACTCATACTCATTATTAAATTTTACTTCACTCAAAGATTGCATTTTGAGACATAATTTTAAATATATTTCTCTTCATGTAAGCGTGTTAGTTATATTGAAGATCGAGTCATTAACGAAAATTAAATATCTTCGCAATCTCGGGTTTGCATCCTCATTCCTTACGTAGTTTCCAAATTCTTGTCAAAGAACCCTAAAAATAGATAAAAATCATCAAACATTTTTTTTAATGAATACTTGTATTCGTTCCCCACAGAAGTAGCTCTAGAGGCTCTAATTTCTAGACTCTAAAGCTTCTAAAGTCACTCGAAATTTCGCATTAAATAAATATTGATAAGAGTCAATAAATCGAGGCGAATTCCGAGAAAACATTTCATATTATCGAATTTAGCAGGTTCTTAATTAGTCCTAGAGAAATTTGTAAAGCATAATAAATAATACGAGAAACATGGCAGGTAAAAAATAAATAACAAGTGGTTCCCTAAATTTGATGTGGCCCGAATTCCATAATTCAACGATTTAAATCCGAAAATTGAGATACTTTTTTTTGTATTAAAACCCAATTTGGATCCTGCATTCTGAGACTCTTATGTCTAGTTTTCAGTGAAAAAATTTTAGAGATCCCAGGCACTGCCTTACATCAATAAAAATGTGGGACTAATCTCTGAACATTAAGGGTAAGTCCCTGACCAGTAAAACATTTTTTTTTCTCTTTGTTCCATTAACAATTCTGGGTCTACTTTATTAGGCGCATTTGAGGGACAAATGATACGTGTTAGAATATCTCTTCAACATAAAATCTCCCCTGATCACCTTAAAGACTCCAGAAATCGATAAAAAAAGACCAGAAATATTCGTAAGTGAAGAATTTATTCATTCCTCACTAATAAAAATAATGACGAGTCAATAAATCGATTGGAATTTCCAGGAAATATTCCTTAATGTCTCGTTTCGTAGTTTTTTAATTAGTCCTATAGGAACTCGTAAAGCACGTTGGAGATGAGAAAAAGAACAGAAAAAAAACAATAAAATCATTAATATTGAACTAACGATTTCGGTTTCAGTTTATTACCCGTGCTCGGGCGACAAACGATATATGTTATAATATTTCGTTGATTATCCCGATGAGATAAGATTGAAATACACAAGTCAAGACCGACATTCACCTCTTTCCCCACACCCCTGACGTCCTAAGCCCACTGTGGAATCTGGGACTCACTTTGGGACCCTCGATCAATCGTTTGGCCCTCTCAGGGGCCTCATAACCCGCCACCTCCCCCCTCTCCGGAACCCTCTTTCCTCCTTTGGCCGCCTGCCATAACCTACATGCATACACAAAACATATATAACACGATAGAGCTGCGGGAGAAGCAACAGGAGCATTTGGAGGCATTCTAGGAACAACCACAGATTTCTTGAGTATTTAGAAATAAGAGAAAAAATATTTTTTCCCTCGGCCGAGGACAAAATACGCATTTCTGTACTGCTTCTCACGATTTCTCGTCCTTACAATTGGTATTGCAAACTTCGTAAACTCAAAAAGTTGAAAATTACTACAAAAAATTTTTCCTGAAGTGTTTGGGTGGCCTTTTTTTACTCGTGTGGTTGGCTCGTCTTCGCCTACAGCTCGGACCTCAACACCACACGAGTAAGAATACCACTGCCCGCCTGCTTGTCTGACGGTCTTTGTCAACACATTAAAGTTATATTTCTTTGTTAATTAGTGAAACATTTTTTTTCAATTGATATCATAAGTTGGGAATTCCACAGAGGCAGATCAATGAACTCGATGAATTCATTTCTCAAAGTCAATAGCATTGGCCAAAATACCAGAGTTGCGCACGAGACTCAAATGAGACTTTCGGCTTGGTCTGGATGAACATGGAAGTCACTAGTCTTCTCTCAGTATCAACAGACACAGGATCCTCTCCGCTGAATTTTAGTCTGAGGAAATTCATCGCATCTTGCTCTCAAGTTTTCCAAGTTTTTCAGTGAATAGCCTCAGTCAGTCTCAGTCCCGGTTCTTTTTACACATAAAAACTGTCTAACACCTGAAGAGAATTTTTTTAGCAAAAAATACCGTTTCGTTCAGTAATCGTGCAGCATATTATCAACGTTCAGGAAAAATTACCTCACCACATGATGAAATTCACTATCGCTGACAAAAATATGCACACGTCTAGACATTTTTTTAGTCAGGGGTGAACAAATTTTACTGACAAGTTGGGGAATTTTTCACCGAAAATTAGATAATTTTTATTCTGCAGTCAATAAAAATTATGGATACATCTAGAAGACTTTTATTACGGAGTCAACAATTTTTACTGACCGATTGGATAATTTTTATCGTACGCCTTGATAACTTTTAGTAAGCTGTCCACAAATTTTGCTGAAGGGTTACGGTTATTTTTCCTGAGTGGGCAAAATACTACACGATTATATAACGAAACGATAATTTCTAGTGGATTTTCCTCTCCGGGTATTGGAAATCGAGATAAAATAAATTGACTGGAAGTGATTACGCGGAGAGTCAATACCGTCCCTTTTGAGATAACGACGGGATCAAAATTTTCCGTTTTTACCAAAAACGAGACGCCTCTTCCAATGGAAAGTTTAAGTCTCAAACACAGAGTTAGAAAAATCTAGCGCCTATACTAATTTTTTCCCCTCTATTTTCTTTTTAATTATGTACTTAGATCTACGTGACACATACCATATATTTCTCTTACGTAAATTGCTTCAGTTTATAAGGAGAAAATTATTTATCACGATTTTTGTACGGTATGCCCATTATCCGCTGATCGCCCCCTTCCCTGCTCTGTCAGCTCCATATTGAAACATAAAAGAGAAAATGTCTTTCTCTCGGTAATTATCGTTCTCCGTGCAATTTGTTACAGTCGAACAATGGATTTCTTTTTACATTCACTTCGCTAAGAACATGATGCCATGAAAGCTTGCGAGGGCAAATTTTACCCGAAATTGTATTAACGAGAGTCCGTGTTGCGCCGAGAATTTTTAAGGTATAGATGAAAGACTTTCTATTTGATTAAATTCCTTTGTTCACTGTCTCGGGAACTATTTATTGCCCAATAGTTCTCGAGATATTAAACGTTGATTGATTTTTTCTAATTGTGGTGAAATTTACCTATCGCTTTAATTATAGCAGTTGCAAGTTGCCGTGTCACGATGATTTTCAATTAAAAACGATGTTGTGAAGGATTATGATCGCATGCGTCAGGATATATTAAGTGTATGCCTTAATGCTTGATTTTTTTTCGACAATTCTGACATTTATTTATTCAAAGAAGAATATAAATTTAATCATAGATTGATCACCGTCGCACTTCGCACGCATTTCTCCTATCGATCAGGCAATTATCGGATTTCAACTCGGAAAGAAATCCACAACTTTCGCCTTTGACGATTGTTGTAAAATATCTCCAACTCCTTTTCATCTGCAGTCAAAATTTTATCAAACAATTGTCTTGTTATTCAAGTCTGGTCAATAGGCTAATTGCAATTCCACAGTGTCGACTTGCCAAAGATATTTGTTTTGGATAACCAAATTCCCGAAAAAAAAAACATTTGAACTGATTACCGTGAAAATCGTGATTTTAACGTGTCTACAAAGACCTTTGAAAAAATAAAATGTTAAAGTATATTAGTTGCATTAACCGTGCCTTACCACGATGGTATACAATAACGTGTAGTTACCATTAATTTTTTACCAGTCAAATAAATATTCGCGGAAAGTTAAACTCTTGAAATGGATGGGATTTGAGATAAAGCGTTCGAGATAACGACCGCCTTATGTGTGTGTATCTCGTTATTTCCAATGCACTGTTACTTCTCTACCCCATGTGCACGTGGGGTTTTTTATCCTTCCTCCCTCTCCCCCTTTAGCCGAAAGATTCAACGCAGTGTAAAGCGAAGAGTCATTCCAAATCGCGATTCACGTATTACCTCCTCCTGTCTCACGTAATCGAGCGAAGTAATTATACGAATCCGGCAAACGTTTTTATACGACGAGTTGTGGAGTTCATGGCTGAATTTTTCTTAATACAGAAGAAGAAGTATTAGTGTCGTGACTGGTTAATGGACATTATTAACAAAAAAAGTCGGCAGATTGGACGGGTTTACATCATTCCATTGGTTTATCGATTTTTTTTTCAGCGACTGAAGCAGTTGTCAGCGATAATTCACGAAAAATTAACTAATTAAGTGGAGAAATTGTTCCAAAATGATTTTTTTGTCGATTAAAAAAATATCACTGGGTAGAGGTATTCAGTTTATGCTCTTCTAGATTTTTATCCTGTTCTTTGGATTTTAAGAATTAAGTAATTTATCTATTTTATACATTTCCATTCGAATAAAATACAAGATTGGATGAGTTAATTAAATTTGAAAAAAATGATAAAGTTTTTTTCCTTAAAAATCTTTTTAATGTCTTTTTTATGTAAGTCATAGGGTCATGTAAGTCCTAATTTTCTAATGCAAATTGAGAAAACTGAATGATGAATGCCAAAAAAATATTCCTTTTAAAAATAATATTAATATTGCTTTTGGAAATATTTTTACCCCTAAAGTTATGGGATCTCCTCTTAAAAAAGAACCAAAAACTTCTCAAATTATGAAAATACCGACATCGCATCAGGAATTGAGTGATTCAACAAATTCTCAACGACTTTGCCCTTCCTCACCTCAAATATACCCAAAAATATTCATTCCAGCCGTCCACTCCGCTCACCTTCCGCGAAAAAAAAGTTTCTCCCCATTTCTTTAACTAATTAAAAAGGTCAAAAAATCATCCAGAAGGCTGGATGAATATAAAACAAGTAAAAAATTCACCGAAAATTCGATGATTTACCATTGCTACCGGCTTCAATAAATATTTATAGAAATCGCGTGACCGAGTATTTTGGCGCGCCGCAAGAGAGCGCCAACTCTTGCGTGACCGAAAAAAATATTCTTTTGCCGGGCGTAATTCACTCGCGTAATAAATAAGGTCTCGTAGTGAATTCCGAGTGGTTAAAAAAACAAAATAGGGTGTAGAAAGAATGATGGAGACTCGTGTGTTCAGAATCAGCATAAAAAGGCCCTAGAAATTGAGAAAAATACCCGAACAAAAGATTCTGGTGCGATATATAAACAGGAAAAAAAAATCCGTGATATATCAATGCACAATTGATTAATCATATCTCTGTTATCCCAAATGTTAATTTTAAACTCCGATCTCGCGTGTGTACACAAATAATCAGCAAAAATGAAAGATAAAGGTCTTGAATTTACGCCGGTATAGTGAGGGTATATTGGGCATTTCATACCTACTACTTAATTCATTTTCTTATTACGACGTTGAATAAAATGACGTTAAATTTGATTACAGGTTCGTGTAACGGTCCTCGACAAAAACGACGTGGCACCCTCCTGGATCCCGGGACCATGGCGATTTGAGGTGTCTGAGGAGGCGCCACCGGGCACAGTAGTCACAACATTAAAGGCCCTCGATCCTGATACAATTGGAACCCTCCGATATACATTAGTATCGTTGAATAAAAAAGCATTGATTTATGAAGAGGACACGACGAATGACGTTGATACCGGCGAAGTGGAGAGACAATTTCATTTGGACGCTGTTACTGGACAGTTGAGAATTGTCGAGGCACTTGACAGAGAGATCAAGGAGAAGTATGTGCTGAGGGTACGAGCCGACGATGGAGTTCAACACACCGATATTAATCTAATTGTTCAGGTAAGCGAAAAAAAGAATCAAATTAAAAACCTCCCACAAATAACCATCAGAAGAACAATAGCTAATATCCTGGCTGAATTTATCTCACCGCGTCTGCAACAGCTCTTCCCTCCCTTTCCCTGGGCAAAAACCCTACAACCCTCTTCTTCCCATAACTCAAGGACTTAACTCCCTTGAAGGAAAAAAGTTGAACGGTAAACCCATCACAAATTACGAGTTACCCGTGGTCACCTCTAATACCCCCGCTATCCCCGAGTCTATTCGTGTACAGCGAGAGCAGGAAGTCGCGCGTGACCTCTCGGTTGATCCCCCTTGGGGTGCGAGGAGTCGCGTGGGTCGGGGTACTGGAGGATCGTGTGGTTGCCTTTGTGAAAGACAGGAAAAATATTCTGTTATTTCTCTCACAGGCGGTTATTGTCATACACTGACAAATAGCGACAAAAGTGAATAAATATTATTTTGACGAACACATGAAGACCGTGCGACAATCCACCAAAATAGTCTTCAGGATGTCTGGATTCGTGCCCCCTTCACTTACTCCTCCTCCTCCTCCTCCTCTCCCTTCCCTCCCCCCGTCCTTGGGACCCAGTCATTATTAATTTTTTTTAACAAAATGAAGAACACAGTGAATAAAGTTTTGATTCTCAGGGACATGTCACTAATTTTTAGAAACATAATCGCATTTGTTCTTGATTTTCAGGATTTCAGTTATTAATATTTTCCGTCACCGAAGGCAGGTTAAAATCGTGACCTATTAGGCCCAGTAACGAAGAAAATTTTCCCACCTGATGACATAACTTTTATAATTCCGCACCTCGCAGTACGCGAAGGCGCATGAGTGCTGATAATATACGATTACATGCTTCTCGTTGTGAGAGCCACCAAAAATTTTCACTTGTGTCTCTTACACTCGGTTATTCTCATACCCCGACAACCCCCGAAAAAACGAAATAAATATTTCTTTAACGAGCTCCCGAGGACCGTCAGACAATCCACAAAAATAGTCTTTATGATGTCTAATGGCTTGAATTCTTTGGGGGGGCCCTGCAGAGCATATTGCCCCCCCCTCCCCCCCCCCCCTGCCCCCCCCCCCCCGCGCTGTCACCCGGTGATTATTCGTTTCTCTTAAAAGGCAGAAGGAATTCACGAATCATATCTCGTACTCTCTCAGCAGCATCCGAATGCGGCCCAACCGAGACAGACACCCGACATATTAAGTCCACCTTGGAATTCTACTCTACCTGTATACCTTTGTCGATCATCCACGTTTGGGTAGGCTTGCGCTCTTCGTTCGTTCCTTGAACCGTTCACCTCCTCCATCTTGGAGAATACATGGCCTCCCCATGGCTCTTCTCGACCGGTATCCATCAGGTACCTGTGCTAGTTTTTGTCCAACTATACCAAACGTCGTCAAGTCCCTCTTCCCCTTAGTCCGTCAACCCTTCCTCCACTTCATCATCCTCTTTTTATCATTACGAAAGTTCTTTTTGTTACGATCCATCCTTGCATCGAACAAACCGTATGACAACCGTTTTCATTACAGTATCACGTACAAGTGGAGACTGTTAATCGGAAATCCCCTCCCCCTCCCCCCCAGCAGTCTAGAGAATAACGGTCAAGCCCACTTCTTAGTTGGTATCCTATCACAATTACCGGATTACGCTGGTATCGCTGGGTTAATGGATAATGGGAAATATGGACTTTTTTGTTTGCTTCAGGTGACCGATACCAATGACAATGCACCGGTCTTCCAGTCGATGGCGTACTCGTTCGATGTGCCGGAAAATGTACCGAGAGGTAGCCGACTTGGACAAGTTGTAGCGGTTGATGGTGATGACGAGGGGGCCAATAGTCGGATCAGTTATGCACTCATCTCGGACTGGGCCAATGATGTATTCTCGTTGAATCCGAGTACAGGAGTGTTCACACTTACTTCTGGTCTCGATTATGAACAGGTGAGTTGTCTTCTTTGTGTGGGTAGAGAACATTTTCTATAGGGTAAGCGTAAAAAGGGCGGTTTTGCATGCAAGAAACAGCTTTTTCCTGCCAGTAGTTTCATTTTAGACTAGTCACCCAGCATCTTAAACTTAGATTGTAAAAACAAATGTTGCAGTGTGTTCTTTTCCTTCAATTGCCATTGCTCAATGTCAGAAAAGTGTAAACAATTAGAAAAATTCGAAAAAAATTGACTTCCTGTTAAAGTACTTAGAAAATTATAGCAGTTTAAGAGGAACATAATTTCCGAAATGATTGGTGAAAACCGGGCATTTCCAACCGAGAAATTATCTTTTCCCGTGTTAAACAAAGTTACCCGTAACTCACCGTTGCCAAAATCTTGTTAAATGCGGCTGGGCAGAATAGAGAAGATTCGGCAACATTCAGGCCTAAATAATACGGTGGTGCATTCCCGCGGAACCGACCTAAGTTGCTGGGTCTCGCATGATCACCAGACTAGGGTTAAAATTTTGTACGATACAGGAGAAAAAAAGTAGTTCTGCCGAGTGTGATTATTGCCCTCGCCTTAGGCTCCGGCTGTAACCTTCGGATCCCCACAACTACTTTATTTCCCTTGTAGCGGAATATACTGCAATGGTAGTACATAGTTGAAAATCTTTGACCGAAATTTTGGGTCGACTTTTCGCAAATTAATATTTATTTGTTATATATTTTAATAATGAATAACATCGCCGGATGATCCTCGAGGGTTTCGACATCCCCTCGAAGACCACCCATAATTATTCTAATTATTATTAAAAAAAATTTCCTGTACACACGTATACCCTTTCGGGTCTTTACGTGACCAAGGAAAAACCTCACCCTGAGGGGAAAACCTTGGCCAGGTACAGTCGTCTCTTTTACGAGACTACCGCTCGGTAGTGAATCGTGAGATCAGAGTGGTACAAAGTTTTACAAATTTTGACTGCCGGTGACGGGTAGCGAACCCGGGTCATCGGCATGCCAGTCCAGCACTCTAACCACACGGCCACTACCGTCGGTTCTAATTATTATTATTATCACATTTAATTTCTACGAAAATTTCAAGAAACTTCCTAAGTGAAAATTGGCAATTTATTTCGAAAAATAAATCAGATGATGACATTCCTGAATTTTTAATAGATGGCAATTTCTACGCAAATTAGTAGTAACTACTCATGTGTCAATTGGAGATTCAGATATATTAAAAAAATAGGTTTTAATCTCATTAAAAATTTGGGTTGCACTCCGTACGAAAAGTCTTAAATAACTAACTACGCACTCCATTTAGCATCACGTTTTTGTCCGTAAATTTCCCTTATCCTTTGATCGTCAAATTATGGAATTACATTTTTAACAGTGAAGTAGAAAATAAATACGAATTCGGCAATTCAAGGCATTTTTAATGAATACAAAATTAGCTAATGGGCGCATATAAATAAAAAAAACTATTGAATAAATAATATTGGTATTAGCAGTATTTTTGATTAAGTATTAGTTTTTTTAGATTACTACAGTTTTTTTTTCCTGATGAGATCGAGCCTCAGAAGTTGAACGCCAATTGCGAGTTTCTTCGATTAATAATACTTAATTTCCATAATAAGTCTTAATGATGGGTCGAGATTTTGTAAACGATTTCCATATTATTCTCTCGTAGTATTCATAATGTGAAAATAGGCTTCCCTATTCTCTCTACCAATGCAATAAAACTTCCCGAACAAGGAAAACCATTCACAACCGATAAACATTTTTTTTTAATTTTAAAAGGCCCCAAAGTATTCTTAACAAGCCAAAGGAAACGTGAGGAATTCCCATGAAACTTCAAACATTTCCCAGAAAAGTCTCAAATCTCCAAAGCTCCACCGAGCTTGTTCTTCGCCATAAATTCTCCCCTGCGCGCATCAATATTTCTAATTCAAGAATACGTACATTAAGACGTGAACAAGGATTTAAACCCCCAGCATCCAGAAGTCCTAAAAAAATTTATGGCAATGCTCACGATTAAATGACTCGACAAACGTGATTTTTCTCTGACCCCGCGGGAATCCACCGCCTTCTACTTCCCTCAGCAATGAATGAAGAGACCGTAAAAGATACGACTGCCGTTAAAAAAAATTCAGGGTGTATTCTCCTCAGACCCGGAGGGCTCAAAAAACTTTGTTGAATTTTTGGGGCGCACTGGAATCATTATATACCGTAGGCTTTTAGGGCTACAAACGAAAACGAGACCGAAGGAGCCTAGAATTTTCTGACGGCTAATGCCAGTGTATCGGGACGAAACCCCAGTGGACAACCGACGAAGAGGGAGGAAGACGAATAGCGCCTGCATGGGTTTCATCATCTCTTCCCTTTCCCCTCGTTTAAATTTCTCTCACTCTGTCTCACAAAACTCGCGAAAGTGGAGGCCAGGTTTTTGCGTGCGTGAAAGGGTGAACGCACCGCATTGCGTTCCAACACCGAAAATCTCCACCAGTGATGAAAAAGGGGAATGAAACTAAACTTTTCGACAGAGAGATGTTGGCGAAAAAAAAATATAAAAAAAAATAAGACGAGAAATTGGACTTTGGATAAAAAAGAATGAGAAATAGAGAGATGCTTTAAGAGCCGTTTATAGAACCCTTCATCAAGCTAAACGCCCGTACAGATACACCGAAGATTACTGACTGGAGTCAGCAGTTGGAGGGCCCCATGAAATAGTGGATGCATTGGAGGAACGCCATTGGCGAAAAACGATAAGCCAGGAGTGCAGAGGAGAAAAATAAAGGACGAATGTGTGCCTCGAAAAATCGTTGCATCTTCACTCTTGGGAAAAAATCACGGGGTATAACACTTCTCCGGGGAGGACACCTCCCCTCGCCAAACAAAATCGGTCCTTGTAAAAGTCCTTTAAGTATAGAGTTCAATGGATGACTCCAGCAGAACTTTGGCATTACTCATTCCCCAAAATGATGTTCACCTCTTTTTGTGGAGGTACATTAGGCCCCACCAGTTGTAAACACCCTCCGAACATTTTCAAATTTTATCGTTCGCTTCCTCTTCTTTCCTTCACGATTCTCGAGCTTTAGAATGCTATGGATGAAACTTCAAGGGAAAACATCAGCGAAATGCCAAGCTATAATATAGTTTACACCATTCCGCAACTGGTGTTTCGCGGAGCTCATTGTTGAGCAAATAAAGAGTATTTAGAAGGTGTCGGTGTGGAAAATATTTATGGAAGAGTCAGAGTGAACAATTCTTCCGGGCTTATTAATGATTTATTTATAGTTGATTTTTTATTGCCGAACTAATAATTAAACATCTCCCATCAATTTATATTTAGTTATTAAGTTTTAGATTCATATTTAACAATGCGCAAAAATTAAAGAATCATATTCAGAAAATTTATATAATTGTGGAAGTAATACTAAAAAATACTTAATTAACTAAATTAATATCTTAGCTGTTTTCCCTAAGTTTAATCACAGTTACCGCGTAACGTGCATTTACACTTTCTCCATCCCAACGGGCTGAAAACAATTTAAAAAAATAATCCAGTTGATGGATTAAACAATGAGGATGGAGAAAATCAGTCGAATTTAATGTCGAAATTACGATAAACTGATGGGGAATTTTTATTAATGTTCAATTAAATACAAAACGAAATTATTGTCACAATTTCATAAAAAAATTACACCTTATCGCGACTGATTAAATAACGAATATTTATAATGTCGACTGTAAAAAATATTGATAGATTATTCAAAGTTAAAGATTTGCTCAATTTTATGAATAATTTAACTCTACAATGGATTATTACTTTATCATTCTAATGGTAAAAAATTGCAGGCCTCTCCTTGGGGCAGCTTTGATGGCTCGACACATCATCAATCAATTAATTTATCTTCCTAAATTAATGCATAAATCATACATTGCTCTTTTTTGGATAAACAACGCAGAATGTGAGAATGGAATTTATCCCGAAGCTACGGTGTATCCGGGGATTCAGCAACTGGTCTTTCTACCAGTCAATATCTCCAACTAGATTAATATTTATGATATCTAATGATAAAAAAATTAAACCATCCGATGTTTATGAAGTAGATAAAGTTCTTAACTTTATTGGCAAATTTAAATAGACGGGGTGACTTTCCTCTGCTCATTTTTTACCTATTTTTCTCATGATCATCGCATTGTGTCGTTACTTGGGTTCATTTACAAGGGGAGAGCGTCGCCGTATGGATGTGTTACTGACTGTACAATAATTTGAAAACGGGTTTTCTTGGATTGCAGGTCCAGCACTACATTCTCGTTGTACAGGCAACTGATTCTGGTGTACCAGCATTATCAACTACCGTCACGGTCTACTGCAATGTTGTTGACTTGAACGACAATGCACCGGTATTCGAGCCGGGTCCTCATGGCACTGAGGTGCCCGAGAATGCGACAATCGGCACCGCTGTACTCTCGGTTATTGCCCAGGATCTTGATTCTGGGGACAATGGACGGGTCATTTATGACATTATGAGTGGTGATGATGAGGGGGTTTTTGGAGTCGCTGAGAATGGCACTGTCTTCACCAGGAAACCACTCGACAGGGAAGACAGGGCTATTTATAATCTTGTTATCAGAGCGAGGGATAGTCCAACGCCACCTGCTAAACCACTCACATCAACTGTTCAGGTATTTCTTAATTAAAGCTATTCGACTTTATGAGCGTCTAGGGGAAATGATATCTTTCCAGGTTAATGAGTTCAGCTCAGTGACGCTAGTTAGTAATAGATTTTATAGAAATTAGATAACTTAGCTGGAAACGTCGGACGTCAGTAATTTTTAAAATTTACAGAATAAGTTTCTTGATTTATTCTCCTAATAAACATCGGGTTTTCACGATATAAATATTTAATTAGGGGAAGTTTCGTCAAGCTACTGGAGATTTGTTTTTTTGAACTTTGTGATCTCGGGTGGATTGGAGATAACAATGTTCGATGAATATTCGGTGCAAATTGAGCCATTAACAAAACTAAAGAATGTTTTTGTGAAAAAAAAGAAAATAAAAGCTAGAAGCGCGATACGAGAGTAAGGGTTTTAAGAGCTGGGGGGTTGAAATGCATGATAGATATTCCACTTTTCTTGAATAGGTCTATAAAAAAACATTACAAGTTATGTCCAAAACTTTTCTATATTTAAAGGACGAATCTTAAGTTTTTTCTTGAAAAACTATTTATTTTGAAGATATATATGGCATTCCTATAGAAACTTCGAGTAACCGTTGGAGACCTTTTTGCAAGATAGCGATCTTAGAATAGATTCAAATTCGTTTCGAAAATAAAAAAAAACAAATACTATTATTTCGACAAAATACAATATTCACGATTATCGACGGTAAATTCAAGGTAAAAATCAAAATAAATCGTAGCAATTACGGAAGATGTCATGAGGAGGAAAAAACGTAAAAAAAATTCTCCTCGTTTATTCCGTAAAGTCTAGAAAGGAAGTTATAAAACGATCTAAGTCAACTTCACTCGCAACTGAGTGGTCGAGGAATATCGTCGAATCTGAAGTACGGCGAATTTTTTATAAATACTTTCTCTGTGTAGTCTTTCATTCACTGCACAAAAAAATGATGAAAAAAATTGTGCTATTTCTTCTAGATTCTAAGGTATTTATTGAAAATTGGCCAACGGTAAAAATCGACTTGACTTATTTTACTAGTTCACTACTGACATTAAGGAATTATCAATTCTTCCATTCCTCTCTCTTCAATGATTTCTTTTATTTGAAGGTAACAATCGTCTTGTTGGACATAAACGACGTTGCCCCCGAGTTTATAACCCCAAATCAAACCTCGGTGATGGAAAACGCGCCGACGAACACGATTGTAATGGCAATAAAAGCGGTGGACAAGGACGAGGGTCGTAACGGTTACGTTGAGTATTCCCTGGAGGATACGTCAGTGCCGTTCAATCTCGGTGCAGTTGACGGCCTCCTCCGGGTCTCAGGAAACCTCGATCGCGAGCGTAGGCAGAACTACACCCTCAGGGTGACGGCACGCGATCGGGGAGCGCCCCCGAAATCATCATCTGTCGTCATAACTGTAATTGTCCTGGATGAGAACGACAATTCACCGATCTTCGATCCCAGACAATACTCATCGACAGTAGCGGAGAATGCTAGCATCGGTGCAAGCGTTCTCCAGGTGTCCGCTACTGACCGGGACGAGGGAGTCAATGGCAGGATGCGTTACAGTATTGTCATGGGCGACCAAAACCGAGACTTCACCATCACCGAGGACTCGGGAGTCATCAGGGTCTCCAAGAATCTGAATTACGAGAGGAAGTCCAGGTACAGACTGACCGTCAAGGCTGAGGACTACGCCACAGAAGTGGGCGAGAACTCTCGGGAAGATACGGCCGAAGTCATCATTAATGTTCTTGATATTAATGATAACGCTCCGGTATTCTTGGACTCACCCTACCTCGCTCATGTTATGGAGAATATGGTACCACCTGGTGGTGGCTTCGTCATTCAGGTGAGAAAAATGTCAGGCCATTATGACAGAAAGTAATCATAAGTAAAAATTCATTTATTTGTAATTGATTTTTAAAGAGTGGAGTTTACTTTTGAAAAATAGTAAAAATTCTCAATACTCTAGAAGGCTTTTGTAGTAGATAATTGGATAATAGTAATAAGTAGATAAGAAAGAAAGGATAGCAAAATTTTGCAGACTTTAAAAGAGCGTTAAAAATCTAATAGTTTCTGGGGAAATTTCGAAAGATTATTCAAATTTCAAAGATTCATTTTTGATACTCGAAAATTTATTCACTTTTGAGCCCAAAAACACTTTCCCGCAATCCTATCGAAATGTACTACATCAAGTCTCGTTTGTTCGATACGTAGAGCACTCCCTACAGTAATTTTCAACAAATGAATCTCCTTTTTATAACGAGAAAACTCCATTGATCTACTAATAAATTAAAATGCAGTACCTTTCCTGTTATTGTAACATGAATATCCTCGACGGTACGTCCTGGCTTGACCTCTGGCTCAATATGTCCCTTCACGTGTACACGCGTCAACCTGGGTGGGTGGGGCACTAGAAAGTGGCCTTCAACTTGGAAAAAAAGATGAGAGTCAAAAGGAGGAGGGAGGTAAAGAGTAAAACAAAAAATATCAGTTTGAATGCCCAAACACTTTGTTGGATACATACGGCTCGTAAAACGACACATCTTATCGAATATAACGTTCGAGATTGAAATTTACGTGCAAATCATTTTCCACAAGTTAACGCGTAATGTAAAACCATTTATACGAGACCAAGTGATACACGTGGATTTATGAATACGATTTTTGCGAGAAATTTTTCTCTGAGTAAACCCAGAATTTCTTAACGTGTGAAATAATTTATATCATAAAATATAAGTTACTAAGTGATTGAGCTCTTAATTAATCCCAAAATCAACGAAATCCT
>JAPYZN010001683.1:0-15110 GCA_030522865.1 Psyttalia lounsburyi | reverse complement strand
AAACGAAAAGTCTTTTCGTTTACAAGTTTCGACTTTTCGTTTACTAGTAAACGAAAAGGCACTTTTCGACACGGGCTGAACGTAGCAACAGTGACAAAAATGTAATTATATGTTTAATTATTCCAAGAACCTATAAGTCACTGTTTCCAGTATGAAAAGTAATTTTCCTTTATTTTCAAGTAATCGGTTGAACAAAATTCTTGTTTGAATCATTTCTGACTAAAATATGTGAAAAAATATCGTATAAAAAATAATCAAAATCTTTCCACTTGGTTTTCTTCTTCAACGATACTATTATTTTTCTGCAAAGCTAAAACGGTTATCGTAGGGATAAAAAATTACGAGCAAAAATTAAACTTCATTTTTCGATAATTTTTTAATCGTTTTCAAAAAAAAATCCATCTTATGGATTTGTAGCTACTTTAAATTCGAATTAATCACACAAAAATACTTCAATTTCTCATTAATAAAGACATAAATCCCCAGAAATGTCGTTGACCCTAGATTAAGTTACCGTATGAGTCATCGTTAAAGTTTTGCCGATTCTCACAAACGATCATGGACACCCGTGCATAAATTGCGAAAGAGAAATAAATCAGAGACTTCTGTTGGGCTTGTCGCACTGCATATTACATTGCAATAGCCCATAAAAATATCAAAATTCAGACGCCAACAGCCGAAAGACAAAACGACTGAAATAATAAGGTGAGGTGAGGACAGCATCGGGGAAACAGGGAAAAACGTCGTTCAGCTGCAGCGAAGCGACAGATAGCGAAGAGGGGTATAAACGTCAGCAACAAACACCGACTCCGTTACGTAAAGGTCGGTCAACCCGGCCATGTATTCGTTTACTGTCCCGTGGCTCTTGATCGCTCCCTTGGACATCGCCAGTAGACCCCCGGTATTGGACCGTTGCAGAGTTGAAGGTCTCCTTGAGCTGGAGAGCAATTTCGAATTTGATTATTTTGAAAGTATAAGTTACCCGCTTCCTCATCTCCCGAAATGTTAATGTAACTTATTGTTTAAAGTCTAGAAGATTACTTCCACTGTCGTTAGACCAGGCCTTTTGCGTGCGATTTCTCGTATAATTATTTAGAATATTTTTAGGATTTATGTGGACATTGAAAAGGACTTCCACGTCCTAAAATTTCTACTGCACGCGATATATTTCAGTAAAAATTACCAAACTCCTCCTGAGCTGTCTGGTATTTTTTCCAAATGGCCAAAACACAATGCAATTATCAAAAGATGAGGTAATGTCTGCTCGGAGGAATTATTTCAGTAAAATGACTGCTCCGTTCGGTAATCTTGTCATGCTTTGGCGGTTCGGGAAAAAATACCTAAACGCATAGTAAAATTCAATATGTTCAACAAAAATTATGCCCCCATGCAGATAACTACCAATAATTAAAAAATGTAGATTATTTCCATTAAGTTGTCAACAAATTTTACTGAGCGTTACATTAATTTCCCTCGTACGGTCAAAATACACCACGATCACCAAATGAAACATTCATTTCTACTCAACTTTTCTCTTCAAGTGGATTTATTATGTGCGTAAAGTTCAAGATCACGTGGAAAGTAAATACTAATGCGTGAAACGAAGTCTACATGCATTGTAAATCCCACAGTATGAACTCAATGCGGCCCCTCCTTGACTATCAGAGTCAGCATTTCCATTTGAAAACACTAAGCAGCAATCATTCTACAGATATTTTCACAATATCCTCCATACCCATTGTTCCTCTTAAAGGAATTGATACAATTTACATGAAAACAACGACCGGAATAATACCTACTAACCGTCGGCGTCTACGTCCGTATGAGTTATGTAACTCAATGGGCTTGAGATCACAGTAAACTCAGCCATGCCTTTGAGAATCACACGTTTACCCACGGGTTGTCCCTCTACGCCTCTGTAACATCGATTTAACGCTTCGATAGTATCGACCTCGACATTCGCGCGTAACTACCATGCAACGGAGAGAGTCGACGTACTGTCAATCTGTCTGGTCAACGTACCCGATACACAACGTGTTGACATTATTTTTTATTCAAATAAGCAGACGAAAACGCTTTTTCAAATTTTCATTTTTTCTTCGATCAATTTTTTCCCACCGAGCGAGCCTCTAGTATCGTGCAAATTCAAGTTTCGTTTTTTTATTACTAGGGAACCTTGACTGCCCGCAATATTTCCACTGGGACTTATATTTTTTTTCTATAAAATAAAGTTATATTTTTTACGCACAACTGAGTATAGCCGCATTATATTGCGATATTGTAGCAATTCATAATTTATTGAAGACGGCGGAAATTCATTGCAAATTTTTCAATTGTTAAGTGTCGAAGCATTTTCATATTTATTAATTATGGTAGTAATTTTGTAATTTTGAATAATCATTAGTGATTAGTATTTTAAAAAAATCGGTTTACGTTTTTCCCGAGTAGAATTAATTTTCGATTCGCTAATTGGAGTTTTTTTTCTACTCATTTTCAGTTGTGTATTCAATTTTGTTAAGTTTACTTATAATTATTTATAATTATATTCATAAAATATAGATATAGTTATAGATATATGGACTTCGATTTTCTTCCTTTACTTTTCTTAATTTATTTATTAGATTTGATTTCCATTAGTTCTTACATTTTTTCTATGAAAAACAAATTACATCCATTACGTATGGAATAAATAGATAAATGGGGTAGATGCAATCTGATTTGATGTTTTTCTATTAATCCATTATTTATGTTTTAACTTATTCTGGTAATTTTCTCATTCCGAATAATTATTATTAATTTGAGTTTCCTTTATGGTTTTACGGCTGTGTAGAATGGTCATTTCTCTTAACAGAAATTAATTTATTATGAGCAAAAACTATTAGAAACTCTGAGCTAGACGAAGACAAAAAAATTCCCACTTGTTATCACTTTTCCTCGCTTTTCTATTTCTGTAATCAACAATTTTTCGCAACAATTTTATCTCAATCGCTACTACTCAGTCAATTTATTACGAAAGATCGTTAAAATTCGTAACGGTAATTGACGGTAGGGTAAATGGTATAGAGGCTTGTGAAATACCTCCCTCTATCCCTCCCCTTGTCTACTTCGTGGACCAGAGTGGAAAAAAAAGATAAACCCGTTGTTTGTTACGCAAAGTTATACGGGAGATTATGAAAGTTTCCACGCTCAATGGCCGACTAGTATTATACACAAAGTATAGTTTGTCCGTTTAAATTCCCGCTGATTGTTTTAGAGGATTTGATGGTTGGGGGAGAGATTGCAAAAGATGGGCTGCAATGCCTTATTTATTCCCTCAGTCTTATTGAATAATCGACCTTAATGACTACTAAAGTCTTTCTTTACCTTTGATCACTGAAAAATGATCTCAAATGGGGAATAAAATCACTTCTAATGATTAATTAAGTATTTGTTAGAGATCATATCAAACTACAGAATTTTTCCAAGTTTTCGCTGTTAAAAATTCTTGACTGAAATATCGAGAGTGGTTTCTTAAATATTTGTATTGCAATTTTATTTTGAGTGTAATTTTTTTTATTTTCTCAAATGAGTGGAGATTGCGAGCTTTAGTTCGCTTATTTCGTGCAAAATTAATAGAAATAAATTTTCATATTTTTATTAAAATTTCAAGGGTAATTAAAAATTCTAGTATTCTTGCTTTTTCAAAATTTCAAATTTCATTGCAGTTTCGGTAAAATCTGAAATTTTACGATTTTTCTCGTAAATCAATTGCAATGTCACGCCTTTAAACATGAGTACTCAACTGTCCCTGAAATTTCGTTTTTTTTTAATTCTTGATGTGAGGTAAACAATCGTTTAAATCTCGTTTTTTTCTTTTGTTACAGCGCCTAATAGTCCATTACACCTGAGCAATCGAGCCCACGCCCTGCTGCTATTGAACAGACCCCAGGCATCCCTGACAGACGCTGATCACGCTGTCAGACTGCGACCGGATTGGGGCAAGGTAAATAAAAATTCTATCCACTTCGTTTTATTATGGAGAAACATTAGCCGATGTTACCCGAGAAATTGTGAATATCCGGTTTGACGTAATACTCAACATCCTGTTAAGCGATGCTTCCGTTTACACTTCAGTCATACTTCATTGATTGACTAAATTTAGTGATAATGTGTTGAAAGCACACTTCACCTTGTGTTTTGAGACAAAAATGTCGATTTCTTCCAACTAGCGAATTATTTTTTTATTTACGTCGGTGGGAATTGAAGAGTCGATTGTTGAAAGTAATAATTATCAGATTTTTATAGTCATCTTACATATACCATATTATAAAAATAGAAGTGATCGGAAAAATACAGAAAAATTTATTTAATCGACCGGTAGTTTGGCGCTGTGGATGGAGTCTATAGTCTATAGTTCTCATGTGGCAGACCCGGGTTCGCTTCCCACCGGTTACACTAGTGAGATTCTATCTAGTATAAAAAGGCCTGATCAGTCGCCTGAATGATGTCTCCATAGAGATTCGGAAGGAGACGTTAAACAAACGAAAAAAAAAAAAAAAAAGTTATTTAAAAGTCCCAGTCAGTCCCGGGCTTTTTGACTAAAATTCCAAGGAATTCCGTAATTGAAAATTCGGAGAAATTGAGGACTATCCTTTAATTTGTATGGAACAATGGAACTAAAATTTACAGCTCTCACCAATTGCTCCCCGAAATTTGGAATTTTTCATTTAAAAATTCCTTGAATTGTATTGCGGTTTCCTTTCACAAACTCTTCAACTTTTTAAATTTTCCTCACGAATAAAAACTCTCAGGATACAACTTCATTCCACCTCCAACGCGACTGTCAACCACACGGATCCTCATTATTATTACATAATTAAACATTGAGGACAACAAAGTGGAAAAAAATCCGTAATTCAGGATAAAATAAAAACATCAGTTGACATTTCCTCATCACCCATTGCGCTATCGATTGAGGTGATGCAACTGAGAGATTGTAGAGTCCACAATGAGTTTTACATTTTACGAGTGCAACTTTTAAATGCAATGTGGGCGGATGGGGGAATGCACTGATTACATGAACTGAGAAACATAAGCGTAATGACTATTTCTGTTTTATCAATTTAGGGCCATTACAGAAGAGGAGTTGCACTCTCTGCACTCGGAAGACATGAGGAAGCATTTCTGGCATTGTGCACTAGTGTTGCTATTGAAAAGAATACACAGAATGTACGACACGAACTAACGAGGGTGAGTCTCCTGCATTGCAATAATTTCTTTATTAATACTAATTATTAATTTTCTTCATTTATCAGAAGTTGTAAATACTTATCACCCGAGGGCCTTCAGCCGAGTATTTATATTTGTTGAAGATAATTCTTCCTACAGAACAGCAGACCATTTTTTGTGTTGAGATTTGTAGGCTGAGGGTAGAGAAAGTAAAGATAGTTTTTACAAGATCGAATGAGAGTTGTAATATTATATTATTTAGACAGAGTGAAATGCCTTTCTCAGCGAAAATTAATGGCAATAGTAGAAGTGGCATTAATTTCTTTACGATTGTGTTTCTATTTTTTTTCTAATAGAAAGAGAAGAAACAAAAAAGTAAAAAAAATTACTGTTTTTTTGGGTTAAATAAAAATTGAATATATTTTTTACAATTTCTTACCGTTTCGGACGTTTCGGGAGCGGATAACGTCCAATCATATTAATAACAAAGTTTTGAAGGGAAAAGATCCAAAATTGATAATCATCTTACGCAACGCGAGCAATCCTCGTCATTACTCTTTCCACCCTGCAGTTTATCAAATGTCGATGAACGAATCCAAATAAACTCAAATTCGAAAATAACCCCCCCTCCCCCATCTGTTACATCACTCCTACTAATTCTAGCCCACCATAAACCTCAATTCCTCCACAGGTACTACACCGTATATTATCAACGAATCATCGTCGACAAAGTCCGCCCACGCCTCGCAGTCCCTACGGCATAACATCAGAGAGCAACGCCCGCGTGAGAAGAAACCGTGACCATCACTATCCTCACCGTCGACCTCTGATGAGTCCCAATCAGCGTCACCGTCGTCCAGCGCCAAATTCATCGGACTGCGAGGACAACAGCAGCAGCGAGGAGGAATTTACACAGGTGAACAGCTCCTCTCAATGACCCCTAAAAATTACGTAATGCCCGGAGTAAAAAAAAATGACTCGCGAAGTTTAAAACACAATTGAAAAATATTTAATTCCACTCTCGCAACATTGACTCCCCCTCAGACGAAAATATAAACAGCCCTAAGTGGATAATCACGGCATCAAATTGGATCCGGCTTAATTATTAATCGTTGAAACTCGATTCTGTAATTTGGTGTCATTTACGTGTCGGCGTTGGTGCGCGGCTGCGAGGTTATCGATTGCAAACCAGAACCGTTCTCTTCCCCATCACCCGCACCGTTTCCTCCACAATCCACGGAAATATACCATTTTCACCCTATCTCCTATCTGTTATTCATTGTATCTTTTCATAGATGTTTTTATTATTCATTTCAGGCAATATGCCGAAGGCTACTCTTCAACAATGTACCTCAGACCAATGTCAAATTTCATACAGTCTTGGATCGCGTTTACCAGGAGATTGAAAAATTGAAGAGTGAGTTGAATTATTTATTTACTCGGTAATTTTACGATTTATGTGGGGTAGTTATTGTAATCGGCTCGAAAATCAAAATTGGAAATTTTATGATATCTTCAGCTTTTATGACCTCTACAAATTTTTTATGAACTTTTTAGAGGTACGTGCGTGTCTGTGCGTATGTGAAAGAAACATTTTTTCATTTCATTGTTGAACATTTTGGTTTGAATTTTCTCGGAAATTTTCGTCGCACTTAATTTTTGCTGGAATTTTAAGGAACTTTGCCCTTGAAAATTCAAAGTTTTGTCGTAAAATCAATAGAAACTTGAAAGTTCAGATTTATTCGCCCGCGAGAATTAACAGAAATCCAAACAATTTAGTCGATTGTTTGAGAATTCTTCAATTATAAAAAATAGGATATTTCTAGGAGTCAAAATAGTATATTTCGTAACAAGTGAAAAAAAATGGTTTTTGGCGAGTGGGAGGTTTATATCACGAGCCGAAGGGGAGTGATATAATCCCGAGTCAAAACCCACTTTTTTCACTCGTTACGAAATATACTATTTTGTCACTGCTGCTACGTTCAGCCCGTGTCGAAAAGTGCCTTTTCGTTTACTAGTAAACGAAAAGTCGAAAAATGGCATAGTTCGCCACTCCCTGAACGTAACATCACTAACAAAAAATATAGTTCGGATACACCTGCGACGGGGTCTTTTAACTCGTGTGATTGGCAGCCCTCGGCTTCGCCTCGAGCCGCCAACTTCACACTCGTTACCACCCCGTTGCACTTGTATCGAAATATACTATTTCATCTCAATATGTCGAAAAAGTACTTTTCCGACACAGCGTGATGAAAGTCTTTTTAGCTCGGTACTGATTGTTCATAATTTTTCGGAAATTTGAGAGTATTGAGAAATTTTTACTTTCTACTACTGAAAACGCTGAAACTTTGCTGAATTTTCACTGAAATTTCAGCGTTCCTACCCGGCTCACGCTAACCGTTTAAAGTAATATCTAACGGCACAGCCGATTAAGTGACCCTCACTTTGAAAAACTATGGAAAAATGTGAATTCATTCAGTAGTTGCAGTATAACAATTTATCCTTTAATTGTTTAGGAATTGATTCGATGCCAGCAGAAATACTATTACCTCCATTATCAAGTGGAACAAGTTTAACTGATTTAGACTGCATACTGTGCTGTCGATCGCTGTGGAAACCAGTGACAACACCGTGTGGACACACATACTGTTGGATGTGCCTGGACCGTTGCCTTGACTACTCCTCAGCCTGCCCATTGTGTGTCACGTCTCTAGCCGATGTAAGACAAATATAAGGGAAAAGCAAATAAAACTGTGAATAGCGCAAGCAAATCCCTCAGATCGATAAAAGAATTCATTTATATTTTCCACGCGGCGAGAAATATCCAATTAAAATTAAATAATTTTCCGGAATTCCTAAACGCAAAGCGCCAGTAAAGTTACGATATCATTATTTAAATTCATCAATTCAATTCCGTAATGAGCAAGTGTGACTCCTGTCATTTTTACTGATTATTTGTTTTCTCAAAGTTTCAACCGATTGAATCATCGCAATCAACGTTTCTTGTAGGCGTTACGCGATTTTCAAGTGATCATTTTTTCATATATTTTTTATTGCGGTCCGTTGCCCTAACAATAAAGAGTTTCCGGCTAAGGATTCTCGTGGTTGATATGATAAGAGAAAAATTAATCCTCTGAATAATACTTGAACTTAAGTATTCCTAATATTTTGAGGAAGAACTTAACTCCTTCGGTGATTTCCAATGAAAAACCGAAAAATACCCAGCATTTTGAAGCTCTTGTGGTATTACAAGTGAATATATTTCTCCTTGCATTTCCTAAAATTAATCCAACAATCGAAAAAAACCCGAAATAACGAAATTGCCATTTCTGCATAAAGTGCGATTGCGAAAACAATCAGAGGATTCATTCTCACGACATATTCCAACCTATTAAAATCAGTAACAATCAATTCAATTTTATAAATTTCGTATTCCTACTATCAGGGAACGACAAATTCAGGTAATTAAATGCAGCTATTTTTTTTGCAGTATCTTGCCAGCAATCAGAAAACAGTGACTGAGTTCGTCGAGAAAGCACTGATGACAATAGCTCCAACCGAATATGCATCGCGTGCCGCTAGCCACCGACTGGAGTTAGTTCAAGATCTGGGAATTTTAGGAAGTCAACAGATTGCTGTTTTTGTATGTACCACTGCATTCCCGTGTGTGGCATGTCCATTATTCGTTTACGAGCCAAGATACAGACTGATGGTTAGAAGATGTGTCGAGAGCGGTGTCAGACACTTTGGAATTGCTGCTTGCCTCAACAAAGATGCAACAGGTAGTAAAAGGTAAATAAAATTTTTGCATTTGTCTCAATGAATGCCAAACTTCGTTTCTCTCAGAGAAATAAAATTAAAGCACTGCAAAAATATGCACTCGATTATTTCTTATCTATCAAATTTGCGGATTTTACCTGCTCTACAAAATTTGTCACTTGAATTTTCTAGATACGCTCAATATGGCACCGTCCTAGAAATTCGAGATCGTGTCTTGATGAAAGACGGATGTAGCATACTGAGTACAGTTGGCGGTAGAAGATTTAGAGTTCTGTCGGGAGGTGAAAGAGATGGTTACGACACAGCTAAGGTAGAACTCTTACGCGACTCGTCTGTACCACAGGAGCATCTTCCGAGTCTACATGAGCTTCATTATAAGGTGAATAAACAAATAAACTCATTGAACTATCCTCATTTGCCTCCATTTTATAGTGGAGCTAGAGAAATCATGGGATTTATCTTGGAAGCAAGTTGTGTTAGAAAGAAATGTTATGAAACAGCTGGATAATAATTTTGTCAAGACTTTCCTTGTACCTATTCTTTTGCTTTATGAACCAAATTCTTCATGAAAATGATATAATTTCTGCTGCATTTATCAGAATTAACTGGTTCTAATAGATCACTGTACTAGTGATGCGAAACCTTCAATCTTGGCGAGGAAGACAATTATAGGCTTCTCTTCGCCAATGTCTTCTACTTTTTACTATCAGCTTGATTACACCGTGAATAACTAAATGAAGTCACGGCATCATCTCCACTTCCCTTCATTTACTTTACTTCCCTTACTTCCCTTCACCTACAAATGCAATTCGGATTAGAAGGAGATGTGATAGAACAAATAGGGAAGAATTCTGAAGATTCGAAGCATTAGCTGGTTCTAGTAATTGATTGCAAAAATTTAAAGAATTCTAATCTTTATGGTTTGTCATGAATTGATTCGTCTGTATCAGGTGTGGCTAAAAGGACAGCAATGGTGGTCAACAGTATCTCCGCACCAACAGACCGAGATTCAACGAGTATTCGGCAGGATTCCAACTCCAGAAGAGGAATGGTGGCGCCTACCGGATGGTCCCTCCTGGACCTGGTGGATCCTTGCCATTCTCCCATTTGGTCCACAACTTCAAGTTGGAATACTGGGTACAACAAGCTTGGAAAAACGACTGAGAGCCATCGAGAAAACCCTCAATCACATGGAAAAGAGACAGTTGACGATAACATCACCACCAGCCGAAGATACCACCACATCATCCAGCATCTGTAGCGATGGAAATGACATCACCACGTCCACAGTATCCATTGTTCATTCATGAATAATCAATAATATATAGGTTTAAAAACTACGAATGCGGGTTTCTATACAGCATTCGCAATCTTCATTTCCGACTATCGATTAAGACGTTTGTACCACGATAATCAGACTGATAATAATTTCAATTAATCGATTGGTGGCTATAGGCCATTGAATGTACCGAATGATTCAACTCTGGGAATAATCCACAATATTTAATGTTAAATACTGGTCTTAAAACTTTACGCACAAAAATACCATTGAACGGAATACTTACTCTGAAGAAATGGTTTTATTCAATTTCTTAGTGGCGTTTTTTTTTTTGTTTTGTGAAGAGTCAATCGTTAATTGGTAAATTGATGGTTGCAGTTTTGATTGTTACAAACCATTTGCGAAAAAATTCCATGGAAAATTCTATCGAACTTTTTATTAGTTCTTGGGGGATTCTATTGTAAAATCCCTAGGCTTGTCTGCATTTTTCTTTTCCGAAATTTTTCAGCAACTACAAGTTTTACAATATCGTAATTTTCTTCATTGTACATTTTCTACTAAAAAACACGCCGTTAAAATCAATCAAAAACTTATGGCGTTTATGAGGTAGCTCAACAGAAATTTGATAGAATTTTCCTATGGATTTTTTTCTTACGCTACCCTATTGGAATGTCTCCAGGAGAATTTTGAAATTGAAGGACAGAAAGTTTATAATTTTTTCATATTTTTATAATTTTCACGGACATTTTCTGGATGGTACAAATTTTGAGAGACATATCCTGAGGAGAATTTTAAACACTCCAGGGGACATTTCGATTCCAACGGAAAAGGAGACACAAATCTGTTCTTCCATGATTACATATTTTACGTCTATCTGTATATAATATATATCTACATATATAATATATATACACACATTTCTATGTATACAATTACATGCGCTTGATGAAAATACGGTAATTGTACGGCAATAATTCCAGAGGTGAGAAAACTTATAATGAAACAAAACTAAATTGTCGTAATGAAATATTTCTTCTCTGAGTGCTCACAGAAATTTAGCTTTTATGTTATTATTGAAGGAAGAATTACGAAATGCCCACATGATGCTTAAAGATTTAAGATTTGTAGGAGATAGAAACGAGGGACTATGATGCAATCATTAATGTAAATTCCGTAACAATCAAGATGTTGGTTGTAGGTAGCAATAGGTTCTTATGGCATACGCCTCGCCAAGAAAACCCAACATTGAGGAACTGTCCATATATTACGTAATGCATTCAAGCGGAGGGGGGGACACAAGAATTTTTCTTTTGTCTTGGATTCTCCATCAAAACATTATTTTCGTAGATTTCCAGTGAAATCTGTATTTTTAAATTGCAAGAATTGAAAATATGTTTTACAACACTCAAGGAATGAATTCTGAAGTTCAATGCCATAAAAAATCCGGATCAGCCCATGTTTTTTTATCAAAAAGTGAATATCAAGTTTTATTGAGTTTTATTCAATTTCTTACGCTATTATTTTAATACCATTTCAGTTATTCTTTGGGAATTAGCTGAGGTTTGAAGTACGTAAAATTTTTTCTCATCATTAACGCGTAAGAAATTACAGAGAAACGAGTCGCCAAAACTTACGATTTTTTATGAAAGAGATAAAGAACTGCAAAATAAGTGAATTGTTTTACGTTATATATGAACAACCTCTTATTCCTCGCCCTCTGACCTTCAATTTCAATGAACATTCTGTGCAAAGTGGATGATCATTGAGGGAAGAATAGTGAGAGAGATATTTCTCTAGGAAAAGATGACTTGAATATTTTTCACCCAGCCTATTACGAAAAACCTGTCAGCCGCTTTATGACGAAATCGAGAAACTTGTGTAATTTTTTAAATATCATTAAAGAAAAATCTAATAAGTTCAATGGAAAATTCGGTTTTCCAATTAATTCTTTCTTTTTTTTCAGACATCGAATGAAAAAACTAAAAAAATTTGGCTCGAGAAATTTATAGAGAAAATATCTCGATGTTATTTCAATTATTGTCTCAACGACAGAATTTTTTAATGAATTTGCCAATTTTCTTTATGAAATGATCTGGTCCGTTTGCGAAAATTTTCGGTTTGAGTGCTTTCGAATCATCTTCTCCTATTCCTTAACGCATTGAAACTCTTTCTCACTCCTAGTGAATTAGACAGCAATCCGACCAAGTTGATGTGAATTGTTTCTTCGGTACAACGATTGTTGCTCGTGACACGAGGACCTGTTTTACAAATTTTTCATACGATAAAAAAACCTAAATATTTTTTTATTCAAAACTGATTCCATCTCTCTATAAGACTTCGCGTATACGGTAGTGCATAGTATTTATTTTCACTGATTTTCCCAGACTAACGGATATAGTGGAAAATTGATGGGAAAAAATTTATGAAGAAAGTTTGAAAAACGTCATATCAACGATACAATCAAGTATTCATCAGTGACGTTTGTCCACACGAATTAATATTTGAAGTTGAACATTGAGATTTGTTGTATCAAGCCTTGAAGTTATTCCATTTGTGAACGATTAGCATAACGAGAAATAAAAAAATGTTGATGCATGATTCATCGGCGATTTGCCAAATAATTTGTAATTCTCGCATTTTGCATTTACGCGAGATAATTACTTCACCCAACATTTGACATGTTTCTTGGTTATTATTCGTGGAAAGCGATGATACTTAGAATATGTAACACCTCTCTTATTATATTTCGTCTTTTCGAATTGTCTTGACACTTTTATAAACGAATCATGCATTGTGATACTACTCTTTAGCTTTCCTTGTACATTTCATCCTAAGAATATTACGATACTATTTCTCTTGTACGATGCCATTATTTTTTTTCTCATTTTTACTTCGAACGTTTATATATTTATCTTCATTACTTCATATCGAATTGTCGTAATAAAACATTGTCGAAGTCATTACTGATGGTTTTTTGTAAATTATTTCTTCTTAATGATTTCCCGTAGAAAAACTTAACTAGAATAAATTTACTTTCTATTAATGGAAACATTTATAAATGACAAAAAATATTAAATAATGGAATAGTGAGCTTGAAATTTCTATCTCAAATAGAATTTCCTTCCGTTTTCATTCAAAAAAATTGTATAGGATTGTTTTCTATAAAAATTTCTCCAAACCTCAATCAATTTCGCTGATCGGAAATCTGAAACAAATGATGTTTATAATTCCATAACATATTTCTTGTTTTTTTTCGATATTATTAAACTGACTCTGATGTCACAAATATTTTTTGAGAAATATAAAATAGCTCCAGCGCCTAGTCGAGATTATTACGGTCTCAAAATCCAAGAGGACCAGGTTTGTCGGTCGCATCAAAAAATATTAATATTTCATTTTTTTTTCTCGATAACAATATGGGTTGGACTTTTTATTGAAGGTTAAACTATTTCACTGGCCAATTCGCCAGAGACCCCATAAGGTGCCGGTTACAAGAGCCTCGAGTTTCAGTCACTGGAGGAGAGATATGGTTTTACAAAGTGAAATTGAACAAATTTTTGGTATGAAAAAATAGGCAATTTTATATTTTGAATAAGTAGAAAAAGTAAAATTAATGCAAAGTTCGAAGGAATTTCTACTGAACCTCTATTAAAAATTCTGTTAGTTATTAGTGTGCTAATAAAATATTGTAAAATTTCCGAATGCAGATAAACAAGTTCAATAGAAATCCAATGGAATCGATTTTACTAGTTGTGGTAATTCAATTTCTATCGAACTTGAGACTTTCACGAGTTAAAAAAAAATCTCATGATGAAACTTCGAAAGAGTCTTAAATTACAACTTTTGAACCTTTGAACTCTGAACCTGGGGCCTCTCTAAGCCGACCTTTCATCCTCAGTCTCCAAAAAAAGTACATTTTACAATGGATTCGTGTACTGGACATTGATATTCAATAGGCAATTCCTGGCTGCAATATACTAACGACCTAATCGAGAGTAAGAAATCCTTGCTGACACTTCCCAGGAAAATTCTGGCGAACATCCTGACATTCCTCCCCGTAAAAGATATTTTTCAGTTATTTCTACTGTCTCGAGCATTCTACGAGGCAAGTCATGTTCTCATTCTAAATCATCTAATTTTTCTGACACAAGCCATCAACAAATTCCCTTAACTCTTTTCGTGAGTAGATTTTAAACAACGAAGACACCTGGGAATTGATATTCAAAAAAATGAAAGGAGAAGATTTTCATCGAGCTCAGAAGAGATATGGCAGTTCTTACGGCTGGAAGCAACTCTTGAAAGAAACTCAAGTAAGCTCAACTGAGTCAATTCTAATAGCAGGGAAAAATCTGCAAAAAAATATATTTACCTTAATTTCTTTAATCTCGAAATCGAAATCGAAATATTTTCTTGGAAATTTATGTTTTATTTGGCTTTTTTCCCACTTCTAGGGCATTGAAATCGAGTCTCACATACTGAAGACCCAACGACTGAGAAAGTCTTTATCTGCCCAAAAAGACCTATCGAAATCCATTCAACCTCCGAAGAAACCGGAATTAGAAAAAATCTCTAGCACAAAAAAATCAACTGCAAGTTCCGTGAGTCTACAAACGATCCAATTGAACATAGAAAACATTCCGCAAGTCAAACCAAAACTAGTTCATGAGAATCCTAAGGAGATAAAGTCTCAACTTCCTTCTGAGGATGAGAAGAATCAGAGGTCTCTTAATATTCTTACTCTACAGTTAGCGCAATTTGACATGAAACCTCGGAAAGAAGAGTCTGAGAACCCGAAGGCCTTCCGAGCGAGTCCTGCTCCAAGCTCGACGTATCAATCAGGCAA